>JASDQU010739033.1:347965-378057 GCA_032191745.1 Picea mariana
TTGAAATATTTTTTTGTTATTAATGTTTTTATTAAATATGACATGTCAATTTTATGGTGATTACAAATATTTTAATTAGGGTGGACATTAAAATATTTTATTTATAGCTTAATCTTTTAAATGTTCTATATTTTTAAATCACAATTTTTCTTTATTTGAAATCAATTTTTAAATGTATAAATGGGTTCAGCTCCCTAAAAAAGAAAGGAATTACACATCTCCCTCATAGTAGTTGTAGAAAGTGCATCTTAATGCAATAAGAAGTTTTTTAACTTTCATATATACATATATATATATATATATAAAGTTGAAATTGAATATTTTACTTAACTTAGATAGTGAAATATTTTATATATGTTTTACATTGAAATAATTTTTTTGTTATTAATATTTTTAAATGCTACATTTCAACTATATATTAAGCATTGCAGGAATTACATATATCTCTTATACTAGGAAGTAGAAACAACATATTTTGCTTAATAAGAATTTTTTTACTTTTAATTATTTGATCAATCATTTTATAAAAAATTGACATAAAATTATTTTATTTAAGGTGGATATTGAAATATTTTATTTATARTCTACATTGAAATATTTTTTCATTATTAATATTTTATTTAAAACCACATATAAAATAAATATTTTTTCATTATTAATATCTTATTTAAAAACCACATATAAAATAAATATTTTTTCATTATTAATATTTTATTTAAAAACCATTTATCAAATMTGTATTAAGCATGAAAGTAAATATACATCTCCCTCTTACTAGGATGTAGAAAAACTATTTCCGCACACATACACAAAATTATTAGATATTTGTTCCATCATAATAAAACTCTATGAAGCAAAACTCTTTATATACATATCTTCAATTATAATAAAATTTTATATTATTTTTTACATTTAAAAAACATTACTTATACTATATTTTTATTTTTTACTATCTAAATTATATGATAATGATGGTGATTAACCTTAAATGTTTATTTACCAATTAATTATAAAATAAATTGTTTATTTTTATAATATTATATTTTTTATATATATTAATATTTAAAAATGATTTGATGATGAATATATTTATTAAATTATGGTTTAGTAATTAAAATAAACATTATTATAAAAAAAATTCAAATTAATTTAAATAAATATTAATATAATATTTTATTCTTTATCTTTACTTCTAAATAAATATTTATATAAAGCTAACAAAGTGAAATATAAATTAACTAGAAGTACCAATTTGAAGTCATGGATATCTCTGAATATCTTATACTCATGCTGATCAAAATGGCATAATCTATAGGTGTCCTCACATGTGTGCATGCCAAAATGTATGGATTGCTTTTAAGTAATCAAATAAAAGTAATTTACTTAGAATTGTAAGGTAAAGATCTTTATAAAGTGCTCCCTGTGTGAAAGGATTTGAAAGTTTGATACAAATCATGTTCTGATTGGTAGGGTCAATTAATTTGTGGAAAGTATCAAATATTTTACATATAAATTAGTTTCAATGGTAGTAGAAAATGTCCACTTTTGGTTAATAATTTTGCATAAATTTAAAAAGTATTGTAATATTAAAAAAATATATATATATATAAGTTTTAAATTAAGTTTATGTCATCATTTTATGTGTATGACTTTAAATAACATTAAAATTATATATATATATATATATAAACAATTGTATTTTTAGTTTTATAATTTTTTAGTTTATTGTTGTAAATATTATTATTAAATTTTGTATTCAACAAATAAGATGAGACTAAAACCTATTACTTTCAAACTCCATCCTCATCGACTTCTTTATTATAATTTTTAAAATAAAATCATACCTTAAAAATAATACATGCAATTATAGAAATCAACCTATAAGAGTTATTGAGTTTACTACAATTTACACTCTCTCTTTTCAAAATGTTTTATTGTAAGTGGTCCTCATCAAAATAATGAATTAACTTCAAATAACATCATTTTACTTGCATTATTTGTATGATTCCCATTAACGACATGTGTATGAAAACTTCTCTCAAATTACTTCGGCATTTTTATTCCCCCACTTAGGGGGTATGCTAGTAAGTAATACTTATGGTGCATTGGTAATCTGACCTTTGTGAAGTCTTTTAGACTGGTGGAGAGGTTTGGGGATTCGAAACCCACCAACTCCATAAAACTTTTAACCTAGCCACCAACAACGAGGTTCCACGTGGCAGCCCACGCCTGGGCCACGTGGCACCACCCTATTTGACCAATACATGCCACATGTCAACCGACGGTTGGGCCACTTGTCTACCATGTTAGCATACTTGCCCAATCACCGTCTTCCACTTGTCGCCACCTACCTCTACCACATCATCATGCTGACTGTGCCTACCACCTATATGAGCGTGCCATGTGTCACCCTTTCAGTGGTGACACGTGTCACCTTCAGGTTGGTCCACATCAGTTGCCATACATCTAGTCAACATGCCACGTGTCACCTCCAAAAGTTTCCACGTCAGCAATGATGACATCAGCATGTTGTCATGATGACGTCATCATTGACTTTTTTACAGTTGCCCTTTGACTTTTTGCATGTTTGAGAAAATGGTCAGAGTGCAATAACTCTCGCATACAGAGCCCGTTTGAGAAAGTAAATATACTGTCAGAATTAGCGTGACGAGATGGACGCAGTGGCACCAGTTTCATTCAATTCTGAGAACTTTTATTTTTGAGCATTTTCTGAGCCTAGGGAGCCTCTAGATCAATGTGTTCCATTGGTAGTGATTATGTGTCATTGGATAGTAGTTGTGCACTACTAGGAGTTGTTGTGTACCACTGGATAGTTGTTGTGTGCTGCTATGGATCGACACTGTTGTGATCTATTGGATGGCATTGTAGTAACTATGTGCTACTACCTTATTGTCATGGATACTACTAGTAGTGTTAGAGGTGATTTCCAACTAGATGTACAATGATGTTAATGCTCTCGACTTGATCTGCATAATCATGAGATAGCCTATGTGGATATGATGATGCTACCTGTAGAATGGTTTACAAGACTATGTGAGCCTTTCCCATACCATGTGAAATGGATGGATGTGTTTGAGACCATTACATTTAATACCTCCCTAGCTAGGAGGGATTGTTGATATTATGGTAGTTGCGGGAGGTATTAACCGCATGTGTAACCTTTGGCTAGAATAGAATATTTTGGAAGAAATAGAAACCCTAAACAAATGTGTAAAAACCCTAGAAGATAAGTCGTCTCAGTAGAATAAATAATATTGAAGTATTTCCCTCCAGAAAGAGAAGTCGGCCTAAACAGGTGATAAGGACTATAAATAAGAGTCTCTTGAGCTCATTTGGCACACTCACTTCACTCACTTTCTCAAGTATAGTGAAAGTCTAGAGCTGCAGTTGCAAGAATAGAAGGAGCATCTTTTGGGATGATTCTTGGTCTCTCCCTCTAGCGCTATCTAGCCTAAGATATGTGCCCTACCTTCTAGTATCTCTTGGTGGTATTCTTGGTGATATTCTTGGTGGTATTCTTGGGAAGAAGTGCAACTGCAACTGTTGCAGTTGAGTATTGTTATTGTTCTGTGGTTGTGGAGACCCTCTCTCTCGTGCACTACCCTTGGAGGAGGTGCACTCTCCTTGTATTGTGTTGTTGTTGCAGTTGGATGGTGTTTTATAGTTCCATCTCATGCTACTACTGCAACTAGGGTTTATTTGTTGGTTCTAGTGTGGCTTTTCAAAATCATTCTATCTAGAAAAGGTTAAGTTGCTCGGGGGTGGTTGCATTCCTATGGTTTGGAGACAATAGTGATACTGTCTATGGTAAAACAAGCACATCGAATATTTTAACATGGACAACCATATCCTCAAATGGCTGACCTCTGGTTCACACTTATGAAAACCTCCTTAGGAGTCTTGTCTCCATAGATCCGATGAGGACTCATGTTCAAGATGTGCATTGTTGTATCAGATGCCTCTCCCCACAAGAACATGATTAGATATTGATCATGAATCATGGCTTTGGAATCCTCTACAATGGACATGTTCTTCCCTCTACAACCCCATTATTTTGTGGGTTGTAAGGAATATACAGCTCCCTCTTGACACCTGCCTCATTGCACCTTAATCTTATCCAATAAGAAGTGTACTTTCCTCCATTATCTGACCTCAACACATTGATCTTCTTCCCTGACAGGTTCTCTACCTGAGCCTTGAATTCCTGGAATATGTTGAATACTTCATCCTTGGTCTTCATGAAGAAGATCCATGTCTTCTGGGAGAAATCATCAATGGATATCACATAGTACAGGATTCTACCCAAAGATGAAATTGTCATAGTTCGACATACATCTGAATGTACTAGATCCAAGATCCCCTTAGACGTGTCATAACTGCTCAGAAAAGATCCCTTGGCATACTTTCCAAGTGCACATCCTCTACAAATTCCATTATGCTCTACTTGAAGCTCTGGAAGTGTTGTGACCATCCTCTTCAATGTTGTTAAAGCCCTGTAATGTAAGTGTGCAAACATCCAATGCCATAACTCACACAAACTAATGTTGTCATGTACCAATGCCTAGGCTGGTTGTCCCAAAAATCTTTATATACCTCCCTCTTGAACACCAATCATTGTTGCAGAGTATATAGCAGCTCTGTTAGTTATAATAGTGTGATCGATCGCAACTTGGAGAGAAACAGAGAGTGACCAAAAGCATTGGTTGTGTTGTGTAGTGCAAGTCTTAAGGCAATCGCGCCTTGTAATTAGAAAAATCGCAACCAAAGGGAATGTGGTCACTCTGTGTGCACAAACCGCTCGCGACCACGACCATACAATTGCAAAAAATAAAAGATCTGAAGCAGATCTAGCACAAAAAAATTTTAACTAGTTTTGGAAAAGATGTATTAATAGATCAAGAACAAAGAATGGGGCTCACAACATGCAAGGATGTTGAGAATATGAATTTAAAAAAATTGAGGAAGAAAGCTAAGTAAAAAAATCTTCTATACCATGTTGAATTTTTAAATTTTCAGATTTGATAATTATTGGCTTATTATTTAAATGTTAATGTTATCATAGAATAATTACACACTGAAAATATCAACAAGACTTAGAAGTTGATGAGACCTTATTGCAAGTAAATATTATATATGAGATGATATATTACAATTGAGGGCCTCAATATATATACTTGGGTGGAGTGCCATTTCATTAATGGACATGTCTTTTCCATTATTGTCTTTTCATTAATATATTTATTATTAATTGTTGATTATTTATATTTATACATTATAGTATAAATATATTATTTATATATTACATTTATGGTGATGATCATTTCCTCACATGGACATCTAATTAATATAAATCACTCCATCCTGGACCAGGCAATGTGAGAGCACCTCGAGCCTTTCTACTCCTCTTCAAAAGAAAAGACTACACCTGGGCCATTCACCACTAGCAAAGCTTTGTGAGTGAATGAGTAATTTCCCTTGGTCAAATTAGCATGACCAATCTGGGAGAATGCCTGCCTGATGTTGCTAACTAGAGAAACATCAACACTCGCTTTCCTCCACAGCTCCACAGCTCCAGTGCACTCAGTTGGCCAGGAAAATCGCAGTTAGGGACTCCAGGAACTCTCAGTTGCTTTAGAAGTGTTCATAATACCTTTCACAAGGCTCTTGAGCCATTTCATCATTAGGAAAATTCTCCACATGCACACAACCTAGTTTTACAAGTACAAATGCCACATTTCCAACATAAACATAGCCAAAAAAATGGTTGCCTTCAAGCACAACATGATTGGTGCTCGTCCCAACTCCCCTCTTGATGCCCAAAATAAGCATGTAAAAACTTACCTCTTTTCCCATACAAATTTCCTTTTCTCCCAAGCATGTTGACTCTCACTCTCCCCGATGTTTATTGTACTTCAACCACATGCTCTTAATAACTATGGGATGTCACTTCTCACACCTACTGTCTTACATGTATTCAAGGTTTGAGTGTCTAAGAAGTCAAAGGGAGGATATATGGCAATGGCACATTAGCTCAAGAAAATGACATGGGTTTCCCTTTGGATACCCTTTTATCCCTCTGTCTTGTGAAACCTGTAAGGTACCAGACGTAATGTAATATGCAGAAACATAAATATTCAGCAAATACCAATGGAAAAGTAAAATATTGAGAATAACAATACCAACAATAACACCTTTATTGAAACAAAACAATGTTCACTTGCATCTTCGAGGGGGAAACCACCAGCATATCAGAGCTCTATTACATTAAATATCAAGACAAATATTTCCTATGTCTCCCACTCTCATTTATACTAATTCTATATTCTAAAGAACATTCTAGAGGAAGATATTTCTAGAAGTGGAAGCTTCTATTAGGTCTTCTTACATTGACTCGTTCACATTTATTAAATAGTACTTATTAACTAATGTTGGCCTTTATTACATGGAAAATATATTATTCTATCTATGTGAGGGGTTAGGGAGGTTAGGTCCCTAACATGCCTCCCCCTTGAAAAAGAGCCATGTCCTCAAGGCTTGAGATGAGGAAATTGTTGCAAAATAGTAGATGGCTCCCAGGTGGTGTCTTCTAGTGCAGTATCCTTCCATTGAACTAATACTTTCTGGATGGTGCATTGCTGGAGACGACACTCGCACTGGTCCAATATTGTTTGTGGATGCAACCAAATGGGACCTTCTTCATCCAAATCTGGTAGACTGGCTTCGGTGTAGCACTCGATGCCAATCACTTTCTTCAAGAATGAGACATGAAAAACATGATGTAGCTTCGAGTGAATGGACAAAGCTAACTGATAGGCCATTGGTCCCACACGTTTGAGAATAATACAAGGACCATAAAATTGGAGGGCAAGTTTTTGACACTACTGGGATTTTAATGAAGTCTACTTGTACAGTTGTAGATGGAGAAACACCTGGTCCCCTTCAACAAATTGTTGTTCAGAACAACCATGATCTACCTATTGATTCATGCAGTTCTGAGCCATGACCAAATTTTCTTTGAGAGTACAGAGAATGGTCATGTGGACTGTAAGATTGTGGTCAACTTCCTAAACCTTGGAGACACCCGACATGTATGGGAGAACAATTGGTGGCTTTGATCTGTAGACTACTTCAAAGGGATTCATGTGAGTAGCAGTATTGTAAGAGGTGTTGTACCACCATTCAGTTAGGAGTAACCACATAACCCATTGATGTTGTATGTTGGATGCAAAACACCTCAAATATGTTTCCAAACACTTGTTGACCACTTCGGTTTGACCATCAGTCTAGGGATGATAGGTTGTGTTGGGATGCAATTGGGTGCCCTAAAGCCAGAATAATTCTTTCTAGAAATTGTTGGTAAAAGTTGGATCACGATCAGAAACAATAGAATGAGGCATTCCATGGAGTTGAAGATATTATCCATAAAAATTTCAGGCCCTATGGATGCGATGAACGGGTGTTGAAGAACACAGAAATGAACATATTTGGAAAGACAATCCACTACCACCATGACGACTAACTTATTTCCTGATTTGAGTAAGCCAACAATGAAATCCATAGAAATATTCGTCCAAGTAGTAGGTGGAATCGGAAGTGGTTGCAATGTGTCAGGATTTTTTACAGTCTCACCATTATTGCATTGACAGGTATCACATTCAGCCACAAGGTGTGGATGTCCTGTTTCACATCATCCTAGAAGAAAGAATGTTTGACCTGTTCATAAGTTTTGGTAAAACTTGAATGCCCTGTCGTAGGTGAAGCATGAAACTCATACAGCACCATGGATTTAAGGGTAGACTATTTGCTTAAACAAAGGTGACGTTTATAGTGAAACTCTCATTGTACCAAGAGTACCCTGGGGCAACTTATGGATCTTGTTGCAGTTTTTGGATTAGGATAGATATTTTGGGGTCTTGCAACCATTATTGGTGAACAGTTGGAAACCAGTCCGCGACAATGAATGAGAGGGAAAAGAGGGACCCTTCTTCTTCATATTTTCTGGAAAGAGCATCATCCACCACATTTTATTTTCCCTTTTTAAAAATGATCTCATATTCATATCCAAACAGCTTGGTCACCCATTTTTGTTGCTCCGGGGATGAAATTTGTTGTTCTAGGAATCATTTGAGGCGTTGATGGTCTGTTTTAATTTGGAAGCATTGTCCCAATAGATAAGGGCGCCATAGATCCACGACATGCAAAATAGCCAACATTTGCTTTTCATAGATCGATTGGCCCAAATGTCGCTCCAACAATTGTTTGTTGGTGAAAGCCAAAGGTCGTACATCTTGCATGAGGACTGCTTTGATTCCTCTCCCAAATGCATCACATTCCAGAACAAAGGTCTTGGTAAAGTCAGGAATGGTGAGTACAGGAGTAGTGCACATAACTTTTTTCAAGGATTCGAAGGATTGGTCAGTTGCTGGAGTCGAACTAAAAGCATTATTTTTAAGGATAGTTGTTAGGGGAGCCACGATTTTTTCATAATTCTAAACAAACTTGCGATAATAACTCGTTAAAACCAGGAAACCACACAATATTTTAAGAGTTTTAGGGTGAGGCCAATTTTGCATAGCTTCAATTTTCTTAGGATCCACCCTTACACCATCATTTCCAACAATATGACCCAAGTACTCAACTTCAGAGATGCCAAAAGCACATTTAGATTGTTTGAGGAAAATTTGGTTCTTGGAGAGGAGATGGAGAACTTGATCCACATGGTTGAGATGGTTTGGCCATGTTTTACTATAGATGAGAATATCATCAAAGAAAACTAACACAAAGTGATGGAGGAAAGGGTGAAATACACGATTCATGAGACTTTGAAAAGTGGAGGAGGCATTATAGAGACCAAAGGGCATGACCAAGAACTCATAGTATCCTTCATGAGTGTGAAATGCAATCTTAGGAATGTCTTCATCTTCCATACGTATATGGTGGTAGACAGAACATAGGTCAAGTTTGGTAAAGTATTGAGCGCCACTGAATTCATCCAAAATATCATCTATGACGAGAATGGGAAATTTGTCCTTGTTGGGTAAGTCTGTTGAAGGATCAAAAATTAGGACACATGTGCCAAGTGCCTTCCTTTTTTAGGACCACGACTACATGTGATGAATAGGGACTGGTATTGGGATGGATAACTCATGCTTCTAGCAATTCTTGGACAGTTTTCTCAATTTCATTTTTTTTAACTAAGGGATGACGATAAGAGAGAACATTGGGAGGAAGAATAACAAGGATTAAATGAATGGAATGGTCATGGTCGCCACGAGAGGGGGTAAGGCCCTGGGGAGTTTGGAAAACAATGTGATCTTGGGAAAGGATAGATTGAAGGTAAGGGTGCACAGAGGGTGTCTCAATTGCTTGAATGGAATGGAGTTGGGCAATGATGCCAGAATGACCTTTTTGGAGTAACTTTTTCATGCGGTGGGCACTGATGATTTATAGCGAGCCTGTTGCAATTCCTTGGAATTTATAATGTTGTCCTTCCTATTGAAATTGCATGGTTAGGTCCTTAAAATCCATGGTTATGGGGCCTAGAGTACGTAGCCATTCAACACCAAGCATGATGTCACAACCACCCATGTCAATAGAAAAAATGTGATATTTTAAGTTATACAGACCAATTTGTAGGCACACATTTTAACAAAACCCCCCACATTTCATGGAACCACCATTGGAAATCATGATTTGAAAATTGTTGAGAACATGGATATAGTGATTAATTTCTTGGGAAAGGTAGTGATAAATGAAATTATGAGTGATGTCATTGTCAACTAGGATGATGACTTTCCTATGCTTAATGTAACCAATCAACTTGAGGGTTTGGGGAATACAAAAAACAGTGAGAGCATTCAATGAAATTAGTGGTTCAACTTCAAGAGGATCAGAGGGCAGTGTAAGATCATCTGCTTGGGGTAGCGTTTCCTTAGGTGAAACCTCAACATCTTCATCAACAACATCCTCTGAAATGGCCATAAAAACTTTATGTTCTTTACACTTATGCCCAAGAAAGTATTTCTCATCACAGTTATAACAAAGACCCTTAATTCGGCGTTCAACCATTTTCGCTCATGTTAATTTTTGGACCTTGAGAGGAGTGGTCGGGGGAGAAGGATGGGGGCCTAGGACATGGAATAAAATTATGTTTCTTGTAATGGGGAAAGATGACATGTTGTGCCTCCTTGGTGACCAGTGAGAGAATTCAACGAAATTAGTGGTTCAACTTCGAGAGGATCAGAGGGAAGTGTAAGATCATCTGCTTCAGGTAGTAGTACCTTAGGTGAAACATCAACATCTTCATCAACAACATCCTCTGAAGTGGCCATAAGAAGTTTTCATTCTTTACACTTGTGCCAAAGAAATTATTTCTCATCACAATTATAACAAAGACCCTTGAGTTGGCGTTCAACCATTTTCGCCTGTGTTAATTTTTGGACCTTGAGAGGAGTGGTTGGAGGGGTAGGATTGGGTGGCCTACGAAAGGGAATAAAATTAGGTTTCTTGTTCTAGGCAAAGATGATCTGTTGTGACTCCTTGGTGCCTTTAGTTTCTTCCAACCAAGTCTGGGGGCAAACCATGATGAAGTCAACTCAAATTTCATCCTTGAGGCCATTGATAAAGCATTCTCGGAAGAAGGCATCGGTCATACCGACCGTGCGGAAATCCAAGTGTTCAAAGGCAACGATAAAATCTTCCTTTGTTCCAGACTACTTCAACTTGGTGAAGTGGCATAAATGGTGGGTGTTTATTTCAAAGAATTCATACAACTCAGCAACAAATTGTGTCCAAGCAACATACCTTGGTGTGCATTTCAACATCATTGCCACCATTTCCATTGTTCCAGACCCAAATAGAAAACATTGTAACGAAGCTTGGTCAAATCATCGATAATGCCATGTAGGTAAAAATAGTGTTCCATCTGAGTGACCCAAGTTGTTATATCTGAGCAATCAAATTTATTCACCTCAACTCTAGGAAGACAGAGGTCATGATTGGAATGAAAGTTCAGAGGATTTGAAGAGTCAACACCTTCGACTTGGGGATTTTGGGCATAGAAGGAAGGACCCTGGGATTGGGTCATGAATTTTTTGAGAGCGGAGTGGAGTTCATCCATTCGGCTATTGAATTGCTCCTAAATGAGGTCCACTTTTGCATGCATGGTAGTCATGTCATTATGCACCTTGTCCTGAATGACAATAATGTCATTATTCAGTTTCTAATTGATTTCTTATTGGCGAGTGGGAGCCATTAGTGGAGGGGTGGGTCCAAAAAAGCAGATAAGTGATATAGACCACTACAATCAGGGAAACAAGAGGAAGCTAATGGGATAAGTGATAAATAAGGGTGACGGGAAGGGTATGGGTCAATGGGGTGTAAAAAAGGTTAAAAATGATAAGTATCGTAGCGGTTAGGGAGAAAAGGAGAATCCAATAGGATGGGTCTCAAATAAGGGTGCAGGCAGGATACATGATTCTTTTTTCTTTCTTTAATCATGCAGAGTTATGCTTCGACCCGAATAATATTGCAATGTCAAAATGCCCAAATTCTTAATAGGAAAAAATGTGTAGTAATTTCGCAACCAGAATGCAGGAGGCAAGGTTATGCTGCCAAAATATCCTTTATGTTCCTTGTCTGGTATGTTCCCCCCAAGTAATGGTTTTCAGGGTACCTAGGGACAAGTTTATTCCTTGTGTTATAACTCTATGATATATGTGCAGGGTCAAACAATAGTACTCTACCCAATATGTCAGGGCACCAACTAATAAGGCTCGATCGTACCCTTATTCGTACTACCCGATTACCCAGGTACTAGAGAGTATCTTCCCAACTATTGTTCTCGGTGGCACTATAGCAGTTAGGCGTCTGATTGGTTGATCTAGGGATATTTTTAGGAGACCTAGGGGACCCTCGATATACCTGTCGATACATGGGAGTGATGGGTGTGTAAATAGTTTTTCTAATGCAACAAGGGTTATAGAGGTTTCCAACAACGTGAAACTTTTGGTTTCTAGGCAACCTCATGAAACCATTTGTATTTCCTATGCATAGTTTTCCCCATCACAGTTTTACTCATTGAATGACAGTTCTGTGTGCTTTAAATATGCTTCCAGTACATGTCTCTACCTTTGAAAAAAATTTAACCCACAATTCCTACCAAGAAAGGTGCTCTAATACCACTTGTAAGGTATCAAACATAATGTAATATTCATAAACATAAATATTCAACAAATACCAATGTAACAATAAAATATTGAGAATAGCAATACTAGCAATAATACCTTTATTGAAAGAAAGAAATGTTCACTTGCCTCTTCGAGGTGGAAACCTCCAGCAGGGTAGATCTCTATTACAATAAATCTCAAGGCAAAGCTTTCTCATGTCTCCTACTCTTATTTATACTAATTTTGTCTTCTAAAGAAAATTCTAGAGGAAGATCTTTCTAGAAGCAGAAGCTTCTATTAGGTTTCCTTACATTGACTTGTTCACATTTATTAAATATGCCTTATTAACTAATGTCGGCCTTTATTACATGGAAAATATATTATTTTATCTACATGAGGGGTTAAGGAGGTTAAGTCCCTAACAAAATCATATCCCCCAGTTGTTTTTGTCCCTCTCATATCGCAGCTAGTGATTACTATCTTTATTAAGTAATTCAATGTACATAATACATAGTTCGGCCCTCATCCATATTAACCAATATGGGCTCTTCACCACAAACATATCAGTTCACCAGCCTAAATCACATTTATACAATTACATTATAATTTCTGGGTATTAAAACTAGGGATGTTATAAGAATGAGAGAGAAGAATGAATGTGAAGTCTCTTTTAGGGGGCACCCTCCTTTTACAATAGAACAAATTTACAAGATGAGATGATTTCTAACACCATGTCTCCTTGGTATATATAGGAGATAAAGGGTACAATTATAATTAAAGGGTCTAGCCAATAAAACTAATCTAACAACAGAAATGTAAAACTCAATATCTAGGGCTTAAAAGAAACCATCCAAGTAGGAGGATTAACTACATCTAGTTGAATTTGCATATAATAATTAAAGGGCCTAGCCAATAAAACTAATCTAACAATAGAAATGTAAAACTCAATATCTAGGGCTTTATCTAGGGCTTAACACAAACCATCCAAGTAGGAGGATTCACTACATCTAGTTGAATTTGCATATAATAATGGGCATTAAAGAGCATTGAATATGAATCCATTTCAGGTTCCATGTTGTTAGAGGTGCATAACACTAGTAAACTAGATAACTTAGTGATAAAGGTTGTACTTGGGCTTAAAATGATCAAGGAAATGGAGTAGAAAGTTTTTAAAATCAGGTAAAATTTAAAAAAAAAACAAGACAAACAAAGTAACTATATTGATAAGAATAGGGAGCATAAAGAATTTCGAGTGGGGGATCATGTTTTCCTCATAGTGAAGCCAAGGAAGATTTCCTTGAAGCTTGGGGGTTGTGCTAAGTTAGCGCCTAGATATTGTGGATCATTTGAAGTCCTTGGTAGGATTGGGCTAGTTGCATATAAACTCACATGTGATGCTAATACTAAAGCTCACAATATTTTCCATGTTTCTGTACTTAAGAAGCATGTACATGATCCTAACCATGTGATTGATTGGAATGCGATATAGTGAAACAAAGGGTATAATTCCAAACAAAGCTACTATGCATCCTAGACGAGAAAGTACCATTCCAGTAGAACCGATCCATAGGATAGGTAAAGATGCAATTGAAGCACTTTGGTTCCGAGGAGGCTACTTGGTAGAAGGAAGATGTAATGAAGGAGGCACACCCACTTTTGTTTGGATTTTGAGAAACAACGAGGACAATGTTATTCCAAGGGGAATGGGTTTGTAAAGCCCATGTTTTGATTCTTGGAGTGTACTTAATTAGATTGTGTAAATGATGTAAATATGCTATTTTGAATTTCTAGTGCAAATCTCAAGGCCAAGGCCCAACTAGTGAATCTTTAGGCATGTATTTTCTATAAACATGCTTTCGATGTACCAAAGGTAGATTCTAGATTTGCTATGGTATTCTTAATATATGTAAATATTATTTCAAAGATTAAAATAAAGGTCTAACACTTGGTGCAAAATAACACTAGAGGGTCTATGGTCCACTAGTGGGGAACATGAAAGGGGGATCCAAGGGGATGATTAATAATCCTAAATTTCTCAAGTCTGCTAAGCTTGATTTTTTCATCACATGCCTTATTAAAACCTTGACCACCAATCATTGAGTGCAAGTGGTGGTCGGTGGGGAAGTTCACCTTTCATAGTTATGAGAGCATGGAGGTTGAGTATAAGTCATTAGGAGTGTAAGAGACTCCATCGCAACAAGAATTCGAACCCGATAGGAATTCAAACCATATCTTTTCCCATGCACTCTTCCCTCATGAAAATTTGAATTAACAATCCTCTTGACTCATTCTATTTATAAATTCGTCGATTCTTCCATTAACTCATGTTTTTCCATACTACTCATGAACATTCTCATTCAAATTAGTAAGTGACTAAAAGAGTTTTGTAAGAGAGGATTGTTAGAGAGAAAGAGAGAGAGAGGATGGAAGGTTGCAAAGGGACATAAAGGCTGGGTAGAGAGGAAACCATTCCCATTCTTGGTGGGTTGAGTGTTCAATAGTCAAGGTTAAACTATGTCAAGCTCCCTTGATGACAAACAATAGGATGGACTTATTCTACACACACTAAAGAGCACTAGAGGAAAGAAGATCCCTAAAGGATTGTCTTCCTTATGTTGGGTGGGTAGTGGAAGGGAGTGTCATTGTTGACTTGGTTGCATGGCCACTTGAAGCATTCTATAGTGATTTGCTTGGCTAAGCCTAAGATAAATTGGGTTGGGTGAGTCAGTTGAGTATCCATAACATTTTTCCTTCACCCTGATGGCCTTATAGCTCTACTTAGGGGTAGCATCCATTGAGGATTTCCTACGGTTGGGTAGAAAATTCTTTGCCAACAACCAATTTCATTAGACCAACTTGTTCAGAAGATAAGTGTTCCATCTTTGCTATGATTTGTTGTATTGAATCCATGCTTATAATTCTAAAGCTAATCTATGTTGCTTATGTGTGAATTGGAATGAAATTCATTAATTGATGATATTATATGTCTAATTGTTCCATTGTAAGCATGCCTTATAATTAAGAATTGCCTTAGAGTTTTTTTGGTTGAATTACCTTCTACATAGAGTTTTATGTTCACGAGATAATTACATCGATAGGTTGTAAGCCTTTATAATTTGAATTGCTTTAATGAATCTATGTTCGAATATTTTTTTCCAAAGAAAAAAGTTTAAATTTTATTTCATCCGTTGGAGAAAAGAAATTTGCATTCTGCAGATACATGTCCAACATGTATGAGTTCAAGAGAGGAAAAACCAAGCCAAAGACTTAAGTCTTTTCCGAATACAAAATGAGGAAAACATTCTCTGTAGCTATCATAATATACTAAAGAACATCAAAAGCTTCCCATTTGTGAAACAAAAGTCTGCTACAAATAACATCAAGCCGCAACCTCTATAGGCTTGTAGAGAAACCAGTTCCTGCTGAAAGAACAAAAAAATAAATGTTGAAAAATACTAAAGCCTCTCATGGAGCTCTTCCAAGACAAGGTAGAGCAGTAGAAAATAGGAGACATCCACCCCCTATGATCCAATAACAACAAACTAAAACCGTGTCAACCTTAAACAACAACATCCCTATGGCCTTGAGAATCCAAAAAAGACTAGTGCATACAAAAAATTATGAACCATCCTTGTATTCCCCGATCATCCATGTCCTAGTAGCCATCCACAATCCTTATTTAGAGAGACAGCATGTTTCTTGGTTTCGTTCCTTATAAATATGATGAAAAGAGTAGTTGTCAAAAGAGGCCAGAATTCTGAAGACTTCCTGAGATTTGTGGATCTAGCTAATAACCAGCGATGAATCACCAAATAATTGAATAGTGTGAACATATTTTTCCAAAGCAAAAAGCAACAACAGTTTGAGGGACATAAGTTCTGCAAAATTGTTCATGCCAAGGCCAAGCCCCATTTTGAGTATGAAAAAATGAGTGTTTGTAAGAAACAAAACTCTCCTCCACCACAGTAGGTGTTATTTTCTTGTGATGCTCCATCAAAAAAATACCCGAGCTTTTTTTAATCAACTGAGACTTCCTGAAGAAATCTCCCTCCTCTATCTCCCTTATCCTGAGGGAAATTCTCTAGAATGCTCAGTCCTTAGCTGACTAGTAGCTCCGGGAGGGATGATTTGTCACAAAAAATTGTTGCATTTCTAGACAACCAAACCCCCCAATTCAAAAGGAGGGGTAGGGCCTTTATGTTTCTATTTAGAGGTTGGGCGAGCCAATCTTTCTAGGCCTCTTCCACTGAATTCCTTTGCCATCGACTCATCTGTCCCTACACCTACGACCACTCTTCCCAAATTTTTCTTACAAATGGGCACTGAAGGAACAATTGCACTCCAGTCTCCTCATATCTTTTGCATAAAGGGCACCATCCTGGCCCTTCTATCTTTCAATTCTTTATTCTATCTCAGGTGAGGATCTTGTTCTTAATTAGTCACCACGTGAATATATGATATTTTAAGGGGAATTTTACCTCCCATAACCCCTTTCACCACCATACAAGCTCCTAATTATGTAGATCTATCATCAATTGGGTATAACCGAGTTTTGGAGTGTAGTCTCCAAAAGGGCAGTTCTGCCAGACCAATTCATCCTCCTTTTCAGTGATGTGAATGTGGGCATTTTTAAGGCTCCTTGTGTAGTTTTCCCTTACATTTGTAAATTGGTCTTCCAATCCAACATGGTCACCAATTTTCCACTCTTGAGGCCAAATAAATGAGCACACCTAGTCAAATATTTGGCTTAAGTATTACAACCCATTTTCATTTAGACGTTGCACCAAATCATTAGGGTGAATATGGATAATTCCACTACCAGGCCACGGGTCCACCCTAATTTTGACTTTTGTTCATTTCCCTATTCTTCATGCTAACCCTTCCCCAATTATTGAAAAAGAGTGGATAAGTGCTTCCCATATTATTGTGCAGTTTGATTTTCTTTTTGCGGGGTTTCGAATCCATTCCTCTATAGATTCTGGAAAGATATATTTATGGTACACCACCTGAGTCCACAAATTTTCGGAAGTGATCAATATCCAACTTGACTTAGCTGCTAGGGCCTTCATGAAAAGAAAAATGTTTTTGAGCCCCCATCCTCCAAGTGTTTTTGGAACTGCCACTACATCCCATTTAACCCGGGGAGCAACAAACTGATCCTTTGTGCCAACCCAAATAAATTAAAAAAAAAAAAAATCCGAGATATTTCCAAGACACCTTTTGGGATCCAATCTAAGGACATCCAATATACTAGGATGGCTTCTAGGATAGATTTTTCCAGAACCAACCTACTTGCACGAGATAGCCACCTAAAGCTCCACCATTTTAATCTTTTTTCTAATTTAGCTATAAGCCATTTCTAATCTCCTTTCCTATAATTATTTGAATTAAGCTGGAAGCCCAAATATTTGAGATCTTTATCCAACTCTTGTTTCTTAAAAGGGAAAAGCTCCTTATAACTCTCGTGTTCTTCTAACTCCATATTGTGTGTTGAGAGGGTGGAATTTCTTTCATTTATCTTCATTCTTGTGGCCTTTCCCAAACAACTCCAAGATATCAGACAACGTCTGGGCATCATGCCTTTGTCCATTACAAAAGATCAAGACATTGTCAACAAACAAGAGGTGGGTGATATTTACATTTAGATATATCGTAATACCCTGAAACTCACCATATGATTTGGCCTCTGTTATCGCTATGTTGAGTGCCTCCACAATTAGCAAAAAGAGGAGCGGTGATAAGGGACATCCTTTCCTCAATCCCCTCTCTCCATGAAATAAAGACAAGGCCAAACCATTAATTAGTATTGTGAAATAAATTGATGTTATACAACACATTACCAAATTGATGAAAGGGACCTCAAATCCTAAGTGAGTTAGAAGCATTTGAATGTATAAACAACTGACTCAGTCATAGGATTTTGAAAGATCAATCTTCAAAATTGCCCCTTTCGCATTTCGAGACTTCAAACTATGCATCACCTCTTGCGCCACCCCAATAGCTTCATGACTCTGCCTCCCTTCCAAGAAACCAATTTGTTCCCGGAAGATATTCTTTGAAAGGATGGCCTTGATTCTTCTTTCTATTATTTTGGAGATCAATTTTTAAATGTAATTACATAGAGAAATAGGAAGAAAGTTGTCCAAGGAGGATGGATCATCATATTTTGGAATGAGTGTTGTGAAGGTGGATTTAAAAGGAGCATGTGTGTGGCCCTCAGTTCTATATTCTTCTACTACCCTCAAGATGTCCACCCCAATGAGCTCATAGAGCCCTATGAAAAATTCTATGGTCCAGCCATCTGGCCCAGGGCTTTTATTTTTTTGAAAACTGTGGAGAACTTCCTTGATTTCTTCTTCCGTGACTTCCTCTATTAGAGATATGTTTTCATTTTCTCCAAAAAAAATGGGAAATAAAAGGGTCATCCTCACTATGTCATCCATTGATACCCTTTGGTCTATTTTGAACAAAGATTGGAAGTACTCATTACCTATGCAAGCCATTCCTTCAAAGAAGGATACATTTCTTCCTTCCGGGTCCTTAAGACTTTGTATGGTGTTATCCATCTTTATCCCTTTAGCATAATCCCGTGAGAACTTTGTACTATCGTCCCCCCTTATCCAACCAAATTTCATGGATTTCTAAACACCATTCTGCCTCCCGAGCCTCCAAAAGTTGCCTTCTACGCTTTTCTAGGGCTAGTATCTCTTCCTTCGATTCAACTGAATTGCATCCTCCTCCCACCAAGTCATATATTGTCGGCAATGTTTCTTCAATATCAATTAGATCTTGTGCATCATGTTGTTTTTTGACCCAACACCATGCCATAATGGCTTGCTTCACTCTTCAAAGAGTTTCCATGAACAAGAGTCCTGCTCTATCTCCCAGAGTTTCATCGTGATGAATCCAATGATCCTTGACAAGGGAGAGGAAACCTTCCTCCTTTAACCACTATGAGTTAAACTCGAAATGGATGGGAGGTTACCGGGGGCCTAGAACAATTTCCATAAATATTGGGGAGTGGTCTGAGACCCCCCTTGATTCGACCCATTGCCTGATCTAAGTACAAGCCTCCACCAAATTTTCAAAGGCCATAAAATGATCCAAACGTTTCTCTATATTATCCTCTCCCACCCTTTTATTTCTCTAGGTGGAGCATAGTCTTATGGGAGGAATGTCAAACAATTCTATTCGCCATAACATATGGTTGAAAAAATATATCAAAGGATCTGGTCTTGCACTTGTTCCCCAGGATTCACCCTCTCCTAGTGCAAAATTTAGGTCCCCACCCAGGATAAGCTTTTCACATTTCAAGAAGGATTTATGGCCTAGAGCCTCCCAAAAAGGATCCCTTTCTTGGTAAGGACCATATAAGTTTAAGATTGTTACCTCTGAACCAGTCTCTTCAGAATGGATGTTTACACCAAGTCTTGATTCAAAACCCCAAGAATTTACAACTTTGATTGTTTTGGTATTACACCCAATGTCCAAACATCCTGAGTGCCCTCTGGCATCTGAGCCCACAAACTCCAATGTTTTGAGCAGAGATCAAAGCCATGGAATGATCACAACTTCCTCACCCATTATTTCTTGTAACATCATAATGTTTGGTTGGTTCAACTCCACCAACCTGTAGAGGGTCATTCTTTTAAGGGAACCTGTCAATCCCCTATAATTGAAAAAGAGTACTTTCATTATGGAATCCCTCTAGGGGCATGCAATGCTCTAAATGCCCCCAAAATCGATCTTTGCTTCCCAACTGCAATATCAACTATGGATTTATTATGAGCCTTTAACAAGTGCGACTTTATTCCCCTCCCTTTTCCCCCTTGGATGGGGGGAGGATTTTTTCCAAGCCCTAGCTCACACCCATGGTCTATGATGAGTCGATTTCGCAAATAATATACTATTCCATCCTCTTCTGAGTCCAAGGAAGTATTGGGTTTAGGGCAGGTGGATGGGAAGTGGGATGTATGAGGGACTTGGGAAAGAGAGCATGCGAGAAATGAGGCCTCAGGGGACTGTAGCATCGGGGTTAAATTTAGAGGGGGGACTTTCAAACTCATGAGAGACCCAAGCCTATATTTACCCATAAGAGCTAAAGAATGCATAACAAAATTTAAAGGTGGAGGAGGGGAAAAAAGAATACCAAAATGAGAAGTAAGATCATGTAATAAATCCTCCAACGCCTGGGGTGACTGTGAATCCAGAGCCTCTTTTGAAGTAACTCTTTTTCCCTTCTTGGTCGCTTGTTGAGGAGCCGAGACAAATCTATTTTTTCCCCCTTGATTGGGCAAGGGATCCTCCAGGGTTGAAACCACCAAACCAGAGTAACCAGAGGAGGGAACCTGGTCCTTTACTTCCAATGGTGTCGCTCGCTTCTTTGATTTGGGATTAGCAAGGCACACTAACTAGCATTGTTTCCATGCTTGTGACAACACCGACACCTGAAAGGTATCCCTTCGTAATCCAATCTTTAATGAAAATGTACTTCCTCCTTTATCAACACCAGTTCTTCTACCAATCCTGTTCTAACATCCAATGCTACCAAAATTTTGACCATATACATTTTACTAGTTTATTTGAAAGACATATCTGCATCCATGAATGTTCCCATTGCATTACCAAGTTCCTTAAGACTCAGCTCAGTCCATAATTCGAGCGGAACGCCCGAAAGTCAAACCCAAATCGGCATAACATTCAGTCATTCCTTACTTGCAATGAAAAGAGGTGTCCAGTTCTTTAGCAATAGAGGGGTCGAATCTATCATCCATGGTTTTTTTAAAACCCTCTCTACATCCTCCACCATTCAAAATTTAAATAAAATCTAGCCCCTTGCTAAAGTTGTCACCTCAGAAAGGACAGAAACCTCCTGTGCCCAAAACTAACCTACCCATTCCTACAATGTCTTGATTCCAAATTGTCAACCTCTTGCCTTACCAACCACTGCCTGATTTTCCATATTCACAACCATTGGGAGAGAAATATCTTGCCCAAGAACCAGATTGAGCAGGAATCCTGATTTGACACCATTATTCCTTTTGCTGCAAGGATTCGGCTTAGGGAAAAACGTTTCCCACAATATTTCACCCCTGTAACCCTAGTCGATGGAGTCTCTTTCCTATGGCACACCGCTTCCACTAGTTCAGTGATGTCAGCAAGCACCAGGAAATGGTCTGGAATCTAAACCACTAGTCCCAAGTCCGGCCAAGGGGGAGAGGGGTTTTTTTCAGGAAGTAACAATTAATGGGGCAATTGGTTCATAGCATGAGAATAAGAGGGTTGTGCCTAGAGAAGCAAATGGAAAGAGGTTCCAATATCAAATTCACTAGATTCCCCTTCACAAAAAATGCAGAATACCCTGATGAAGGAAGAGGAAGAGAATCATACTAAGAGGAGAGGACCCGCACACCCTCCTAGGTATTTTCCTTTGAGGTCTGCCATGGGAAAGGGGTATCCAACCCACCTGTCAAACCCCATGCAGAATCCACTTTCGAGGGGATTCTAGTTGGAGGCTCTGATATGGTAGCTTTTCCAAACCTCCCCATGCTAGGACTAGTTCGGTCATGTTCCCTCACAATCAGTAGTCATGCTACCAACCCACACTCCATGACACCAACAATTGAGTCACGCACACAAATGATGAAAACCTATCCCACTCCAAATGAGTTGGACCTCTATAGGATCCTCTGAATAGTCTAGTAACTCCTCCTCTTCTGCCATACCTAGATTCTCAGGGGAAAATAACTAACGTAAAAGGTTGAAAACCATCAAAGGGGAGCCTGAAAACCATGAACAATTGCACGGGAATAGAGGAGATGACCAAGGGGATTGTGGCTAGGGTTTCTACAACCCATCCTCTCCATATCCCATTCCCATCTATGTTCGAATATATGTTATGCTTGTGATAATTTTGAATGGCGGCTAGTTTGGCCTTTGATGTTAAAGTCTTGAGCAAGTATGTTTGAAGACACCAGATGAATACATCTTTTGGAAGAAGTTCAATATTTTAAATATCCTGAATGAACTGTTGGGGCATACCAACATATGTGTTCCCTTTGATCTTTCAAAGAACCTGGATGGTTCTTTAGGGCATATTGAAATATATGTTTCTTTGATATTTTGAAGAGCCTTAGTGGTTCATCGAGGCATATCGAAAGATGTGTTCCTTTTGATCTTTCGAAGATCCTCGATGATTCATTGAGGCATATCGAAAGATGTGTTCCTTTCAATCTTTCAAAGAGCCCTCGTGATTCATTGGTGCATATTGAAAGATGTGTTCTTTTTTATATTTTGAAGAGACTTGATGGTTAATCAAGTTATACCAAAATGTTTGTTCCTTTGGTCTCTAAAAAATCTCCATCAAGGCATATCAAAAGTTACATTGTTTTTTATCTTTCAAAGAACCTCGATTGTTCATCGAGGAATATCAAATATATGTTCCTTTGATCTTTCAGAGAGCCCCGATGGTTCATTAGAGAATGTCAAAACATGTGTTCCCTTGATCTTTTGAAGAGCCTTGACTGGTAAATCGGGGCATATCAAAAGACATTTTTCTTTTGATCTTTTGAAGAGCCATGATAGTTCATTGGGGCATATTGAATGATGCCCCTTCAATATTTCAAAGTGGCCCAATCGGTATTACTTTTGAAGGATGAATCAAGGGTTGATGACCCAATATGTAAAGGTTATTTCGAATAAGCTAAAATAAGGTCATTCAAAAGGGAAAATATGATAATGGATCCTAACCAGTGGAAAAAAAGAAGAATATACAAATTTGTCCTCTCTTCCTCGATAAGGCTACAAAGGGGGATGGAGACATTACAATTCTTAACTTTGAATGAATAATAGTTCCCAAATGCTCTACATAAGTAATCATTTGAAGGGACATGGTTTTTATAACCCTAGTATCCCTTGTTTGGATTCACAACTAGACCCTTTAAAATGCCACAAGGACTACTTATAGGCTCTAATAAGTTGAATATCCCTGCTCCCTAAGCCTCTTGATTTTCCTTTACAATCAATGGACAATCCTTCTTAAGGTGTCCATAAAAATGACAAAATCAAACATCTGAAAGGAATACCAACATAATCTAGGGATTGTTGGTAGGAAAATTTCCCATCTTCAAAATCCATACTATCCGGTAAGTCTTCCTCTAAATTTAGTTCAATGCAAATCTTCACTATAGTGTTCATCCTCCCAAGGTTGCAACTATCCCCTAAGTCTAATCATTTCCCTAATATTCTACATATAACCTTTAAAGATTGATTGCTTGTTCCATAATTCTAACATGAGAGCCAAAAGCTTAATCTAAATAGGTTGAAGACAATTTTTATCCCTCCTAGGATTAAATTGTAGAAATTTCTCAATAAAATGACAATAATGGTTTTTAATGCAACTCGAAAATTACCTCTTTCCTAGATGTTTCCTATATCTTAACCCTGTGAATTTTCAACCTCAAGGACATTATGAAATATAAACAAAATAGTAGCAACAAATGACAACAATTCAATCCTTGACAACCCCAATCCATTAGGCAATTCAAAAGATAAGGCACCAATGTGTTTCAATAAGTTTAAGCCCTCTAGGGAAATCTTATCATGCCTATAGAAGATACCAAAACACTTATGACAATTGTAAATATAGTTGTAAATCTACCCATATATTCTTCAATTATAATATTAAGTTGCTTAAAATATTCATCCTTAACTTATGTCAAATCAACAAGACATATAAAGTTGGAAATCACAAACCATGAAGAATATGGTGATGTTGAGGTAGCTGCGGGAGGTATTAACCTCCACGTGTAACCTTTTACTAGAATGGAATATTCTAGAAGAAAGGGAAACCCTAAAAAAATGTGTGAAAACCCTAGAAGACAAGTCAGCCTAGCAGAATAAATAATATTAGAACAGTATCTTCTAGAAAGACAAGTTGACTCCACAGGAAAAAGATAAACATAAAATATAATTATCAGAAAGTCGGGTCAGCCCAGCCAAAAAAGTCACTGGATAGATTAATATAAATAGAGGACATTTTAGCTCATGTGTACACCCAGACAGAGCGCAAGTCTTGTGGAGAGTTGCAGTTGCAGCTGGAAGGAGGAATAAGGGTGTATGGTCATCTCTTGGTCCTGGTCTCTCTCTAGCATTGTCAAGTGATATTGTTGGTGATTCTCTTGGTGATTTTCTTGGTGATACTCTTGGTGATATTCTTGGTGATGTACTAGCTAAGTATGGTGCAAGTTTGAGAGAGTACTGCAACTGCATCTGTTGCTATTGTGTATGGTACTTGTTCTATGGATATGGAGACTCTCTCTCGTGCGCTACCCTTGGAGAAGGAGCACTCTACTTGTCTTGAGTTGTTGCTGCAATTAGCAGCTAGGATTTATCTGTTGGTTCTAGTATGGCTTTCCAGAATAATTTTGTCAAAGGTTAAAGGTGTTAGGGGACAGCTGTGTGCCTATGGTTGGGTGACAATATTGTGATATTGTCTATGATAAAATGAGCACATCAAATTTTTTAATAGGTTATGGACCCACACTATCTTCAGACAGTCTAACCAATGGAAGGTATATTTGGAAGTTCATTGTCAAGCTCATTATAACACTAGTTGCAGTTGTAGTTGCAGTCAAGTTTTGCAACAACAACAAACCCTAACCCATTTGTTCAGGCATTTATAGTAAAGTGTTTGGCATATTTCTTTGACATTCTAATGCACCCTAGCCTAGCGCACCTCTTGTTACCCTAGGCTAACAAAAACGTCAAGTTTGAATTTTTTTTCAAAGTCAAAGTCAAAGGTTGACTTCTGGTCAAATTGATTATGTGGTCAAAATTGAAATTTCATATTTTTTAGCTTGTTCTAATCATTGAACCTTCTTATTTAGTTTCCAACCTCTCCTTGTCAAGATGGTATCTAGTTTCATATTAGAAGACAAGCTAGACGATGTACTCCATTGGGTCCATTCCCCCTACATGAACATTGTCGCAACCCATGTGTCTCCAAGTCAACTCCAAGTCTCCATGTAAGCATCCAAGTTACATCATGTTGTTCAAGGCCCAACTTATTGGAGTAAATTTTGGGTGTAAAATAGGTCTCCTAAGAAAAATATTAAAATAGTAAAATATATGCCATATCACACTAATCATATACCATGACACACTAAGTTAGAGGTGTTATCTAGTGAAGGCTAATCTACATTGTCTCATTAATGATAGTTCCAACTAAGTAAATTGGGTTAGTATAGAGTTACGAGATGAGAGTTAAAAATAATAATGAAAGATTTATATTTTCATGCTCACACAATATGTGTGTGTGTAACGGATATATTATATATTATATTATATAATAATAAATATAACTAACAAATATATATTATATATAACAACAAATACAATAAAAATGGCTATAATATATTTGTGATTATATTATAGTCGTGGTTATTGTATTATATAGATTATTATGATATTAATATACCATAATATATTTCTTCCCCTATTTGGGCCTTCTTCCTCCTTTACCCTTATTTTTTTCCTAGTTCTCCTTTTAATCCCTTTCCCTTTTTAATTTTGCAATCAAACTCACCTTGGGTTTTTCTAATCTTTCCCCTCTCTTTTCTAATCTTTCCCCTCTCTAACCCTTTCTTTCATCTTGATTTTGTTTTATGATTCTCTCCTAATAATAAATTTCTTACTCTAATTTATATTTGGCTTTATTCATTTAATTTTTTACCTTTATCTTTTTTTTTGTTTGTTAATTGGTCCGGACCTTCTTGGCATCGAGATTAACGTTTGGCTTGAGAAACCGCGACTCAGGGGCATCTAAGCCATCAAAATCACTCGGGGATCGCACCCAGCCTGAGCCACACCAACCCTTAACATGGTTGGATTTTTTGTCCCCGCAGGTTTCGAACCGATGAATTTTCAACACGGAGTAGCTTAACAACACACTCCGTCACCGACTGTCCTACACCTCAGGGACAATTTTTTACCTTTATCTTATTCTAATACATGATCTAATAATTTTTCATAAGGTTCACATTCCCTTATGCTTCCCATTTACTTAATAATATTCCATAACTTTCAATTTCTTCGATCCTTCCATTCTTGACTTTTCTCAAAATTTTGATCCCCCCTTTTTTTAAACCTTTAATGTTATTAATAACAACTGTTGAGGAAAAGATATGGAATGATCTTACTCAAGCATTTTCAGATTCTGCTTAAATAAAGAAAAATAGACGAGAATGTCACCCTGTGTTTATAGCCATCAAAAATAATATCCTAACTCACAAGTATTGATTACAAGTGCTTAGGCTAGTCTTTTAATAAATAAAAGCTTGCTGGAAAATTCGTTATTTATATGATTTTCTGAATATAACAGTTGCTGAAATAAATGTAGAGATAGAAGCAAAGACACCAAGATGATAATCAAAACAGATGAGACGTAAAGAAATCCTTTATTTCATTCCAATTCACCAAAGAGTCATTCTCCTGACGAAATTTCGTGAAGAAATTTTGGACCAAAGTCAAACTTAGACATCCCCGATGGAACATACAAAAGGACCTCTGACAGAAAATCAAAACTAAACTCTAAAATTTGGATCAGATTGCCACAGATTGTTGCCCACTCGACTCTGGACAATAGCCTTTGTCAGTCATGAAAACTAATTCACAAACAAACAAGTCTACACAGACTATCAAAGATAGATCAACACCTCTAAAAAACAAGTGTCTAAATGATGTAATTCAGCCCTGAATCTTGTTGTCTACAGTAAGACCCTGCTATCATAAAAAAGAATTAGGCTTGTGATGAATTAAGGAATGAATGAAAACTGAACTATCTCAACATAAAATCAAAGAGAAAACTTTAGTATGTTTCTCCTTCTATCCTCCTCTTGTTCCTCCCTTTCCTTTTGCCTTTAAGCAAATTAGAATTGGTTGAAGTAGTTGAACTACCTCATTAGTTAAGTTAACTAAAAACTCAACCAACTTTTTTTTTAGTTAGGGGGGAAAAGTAATAAATCATAATAAGGGTTTTAAATAAATAATAACTAGTAGGTGGGACCCCTCGTGACTCCCTTTAGCTCTTAACAATCACAACATAACTAGTTAATTAACCAAAACACCCCTCCTTGTGACTCACATCATCACATTTACATTTGACAAATTATCTCATTGATATTTGAAATTATTTTCAAAAAATATATTACTCATATATCCAAAAAAAACATGTTATCCAAAACTTATGATGTCAACTATCATCAACAATATATAAAATAAAACTCAAAAACCATATTTTCCACTATGAGATGCAATCTTTCCTTCATTGATGGTGTCACCCTTTGATTTCTCTGAATTTTCCTTTGGTTGCGTTGAGCCTTTAGGCCTAATCTCATTGATCACATGAGAACAATCGTCTCTCAAATGCATCCGAGAAGACACAGATTTATCAGAGCCATTGGAGGGTGCAGAAGGGGTAGCAGTGGATTTTTTTTTGTCAAGGGCATGGTGGGCCTTGGTTTTCAACCTTTTGCTAGCATGGGAGGACTGAACTGGTGAGTGGACAGGTGCAACTTGGAAAATCTGGTTAATATGCGGGGGAGAAGGTAAGGACAAATTGGGCCAGCCACGATGTTGGGAGACTGTCGGTTGGACAATCTCTTGCCATCCGTCGTTTTTGGGATCCTTGGGTTGCAATGAGACATGGGGGGCACAGGAATACCAGGGGCTTGAGAAGCTTGGAAGGGAGGCCTTTCAGGCCTAGGTTGGACCACTCGCCCAATCCAATTGAAAAATCCATCCTGAAACAACTGGCCTAACTCTTGTGAGTCGGCGTCAAAGTGTATGGATAATCTTGGCCTTCTTGGGCCTCTGTTCCAATTATCTCTCCCTTGGTTGCCTCTGCCATGGCTACCTCGGCTGAAAAATCTCATTCCTGCATGCATGATTGATTAGCAAATAGTTCTTTTACAACCATACATGACAACTCCTTAAAAATATGAAATAGACTTGGCTTAGCAACATATCAGACTCATGCAATCCAATCCATATAAATTGTTTAATTGTTATCAATGAGCAGGGGATGAACAAAAGGTCCTGGGATATGCGAGGGGTTTATATTTAGCGAAACATGATAAAATGAGGGGGGGAAGAAACATGAATACTCCTCAAAGACAACAAACAATCAACTGTAATGCAAACCAAAGAAAATATCATTGTGATCCAACCAAGAAACTGCAACTTCAAACTGCTTCAATACATAATTCTTCTTGACTGTAATTAAATTTTAGAACAGGGAGTGAAAAATGAATGTGGGAAGGCGATGGGGTTGTAATTAGCGAAAAGAAAAATAATGGTAGGGAAAGAGAGGATATTGTTCATAAAATTAATTAAGTAGTCCATAAAAACCGTTCTATATCAAAAGAAATAATCATTGTGATCAAATGGAAAACTATTGTGTAATATTCAATCAATTATGTGCATTAACTTGCTCATTGTTTGTAATCAGATCTTTAACACAGTGTCACCAAAAATATACATCCCACAACAACTTGTAGAAGGGTCTCGTTTCTTCCCATTGTCCATTTAATGTTTTAAAACAATTCCCAAATCAATACACAGTCACTTATTTCCATTATGTTCAACACCAACTTATCAACCACTGCCCATGAATTATTTCCATTATCAAACATAGACGCAAAAATCATGCCCGATTTCGTCCTTTAATTCATTTAATAATTAAATTGTAATGATATTATATTGTCACAGAACCTGTGCCTATCTCTGCTATGAAGCATGATATTCATAAATGCACATAACGGAGAGCCAAATACAACCATCAATATTTTAATTGAAAAGATCATGACTTGCCATTTAAACACATAGACAACAATCACCATTTCGACTCATACTATGATGTGGAATACACAGACCATTCGACAAAACGCAAGATCATTTATGTGACTGTACAGGTCCAACTACTTTGAATCTAAACATCCACAATGTTGGGCTATCAATCCAATACAACGAGGCAGCAACAACATGCATGATCTCATCTCACAAATTGACCAAATTTGCAACAAAACCATTTTGTTTAAAAAAACGTGACCATCTTTGATGGTGCAATCAATAATATCCATAGCATATACAGTGGATGGCCATACCATAATCACCATGATTTCAATATTCCCATTTGGCAATTTAAAACACATAGTCACAAAAATCATTAACTCAACCTAACATGTTGTGGGAAGGCTACACATACCCACGCATCACGTGCAAAAACATTGATGTGACTTAATCAATTAAAACTAATGTTGGGTTAACAATTCAATAATCACCATGTAAAAGAAAGCGATTGTGTATTCGATTCCATTTCTCCAATCAACCAATTAACAATGCTAGGCTTATCAATTAGACTGTTATAATAACCAATTGCAGTGACTAAATATCAATAACCACAACCACTGTCAGGATAATCCACAGAGACTGGCCAACAATAGAACATTGTCGACGATGCACCACTAACTCATGACCATCAACCATGTATCCAACAGGACAGAATGGGTTCTCTTTATCAAAACCGGGCTTTGAGTAATCAAGGATTCGCCCTGTGACCAACACAGGGAGACTGGAGTGTTGTAGGAAAATCTGCCTGCGGACAAGTAGATCGACCTCTAGGGCTTGACCTTAACCCTAGACAGAAAAGTGCTTAACGTGGACACTGAATTTCTCTCAAATCTATCTAAGCCTAATGCATGAGAAGGAAGGATGTTAGAAGTACCTTTTAACCGACGTTTGTCCTTGCACGCTCCGAGTCGCGCTCCAATCCTTTGCTCCTCGCTGAGGTCTGTGGACAAAACAAGATACGACCACTTCCTACTCTACTAACATTAGCTTGAAAAC
>JASDQU010739033.1:387666-403513 GCA_032191745.1 Picea mariana
GAAGCGCCAGCGCTTCAAATCTGGGTAGCGCTTTTGCAAAGGGGTGGAGAAGCGCTACAACACTTCTGAAGCATGGTAGAGGGGCGCCAGCACTTCTCAGGTAGTTTTAGGGGGGCGTTCCCCTTCCAAACTCTTGATTAAGAAGCCTTCTTAGGTGTTAAGAGATGTTTGACTCCAGTGAACCAGTTTCTTCCTTCAAACCAATCATATAAGAGATTTCAAGTGTCTCTTTAGTGTCGTCATTATGATAACACGACCCAATAACATTTGCGACACTTGCGACAAGTGAGAGGCATGTGCGACACTTATCCAGTTGAGCAATTTTGAGGTGTAACATGGATTCGACTCCCACCATCGGGTGAGAACTTCCGAGACCAACGATGCACACACAGGGTATACCACCACTAACTTGAAAACAAGGTGACAACTCCTGTGATAGGAGAGACTATGAACAAAGGAGCAAAGCTTCACTTCGGTCCTATAACAACACTTAGAACAAGCAGGGCATAACCCTCGTGGTTTTCCCAATCAACCCAAGAATGTCGAGATAAAACATAGTCGAGAAGTAGCAATCGGATTTAAGCATGCCCTTTGGCATAACCGCCATTGTAACCTACTGCGCAAACATCAGCAGCATGAATGAACCCAGACCCAAGTGAAACGATACGCAGTGACACAAGTGTTTCAAACCCAGTAAACCCCATAACAGGGAACCACTGGGTATGGTGATAAGAAATCGTGGAGACAGAAAACCCGTCCTGATCGAATTAAAACCCTCCAACCAAGACCAACAAGGATAACAGAGAATCTTCATGGCTTCTAATACCCAGAATGATCCATAAAATTGTGACTTCAAACATTACTACAATGAAAACCATACCAACCATCTATTCCAGAAAAATATCACAAATTTACATAGTTGTCAATCTCAAGGAAAGTATAGACCCATACATCACGAGCCAATATATATTTCATAACCACAATAGATTCATGGATGGCAAAAATACATACCTATAACCAAGAGCACCTTAAAAACGAGAGCTTGGTTGAGTGGTTCTTCCTCTGCTTGAAAGTCGGAGCCTAACCACAACAAAGAACAGTTGAACAATTGCTAAGCTAGGGTGATGGACAGTGGAAGGAGTATGAGTGACGTGCAGTAAATACACGTCGCCTCCACCCCCACTCATTCAATTCCTTAGTACACGACATCCTGCCTTCCATTAATCCACTTAATAAATCTATGCATCGAACTTAATGCCCATCACTTGTCAAACGCACCACCCATGTCACATTTAAACATTGCCAACTATACCATAACACATATCAACCATGTTTCATATAACTCGATAAATCACATAGCTATTAACTTGTTAGCTAGGACTAACAACGATCTTTTAATTTCAATGTATGTAGAATAGCATATTAGCATAGTTTAATCTCTTCCTTTTGCATTTTGTTTATATTGATTTCATTTCTTTTCAACTGCTTCTTATATGATGTTACTAACATGTCTCTTGTGCAGGTGTCACAGTAATGAATCCAAGAACAGATAGCAAGGATAATAATGGATAACATAGGCCATTGTAACATGAAATTAGAGCCTAGGGCAATTGAAACAACACACAACATGCCTTATCCATCATTCATTTGTCGCAATCAAAACCAACACATAATATGCCTTATTCATCACCAATAAAATCAAGATTTCATCAATCACGTAGAACTGTAAGCGATATCGAATAGCAGCATAAACATGAAATAAGAACCAGATCTGATCTCCCAATTTAAAAGGGGGTCCCACCTACTAGTATTATATATCTTGTTAGCTTATAATAATAGGCTTTGGCAATACTTTGCGGGCAAAAACCTCGTTGTGATTTTAATCGTCAACAACAACTATCTTATTAATTTATTAATTTCATATTTGGATTTATTACTTTTTAATTTTATTCCTATATCTTATTCTAATCATTTTCATAACATTAACATTCTTTTATGCTTCCCATTTATTTAATAAATTTTCATAACATTCAATTTCTCCCACCCTTTTTTCGTGATTTCTCTTTTAAATTTTTTATCCTCCATCTTTTAAACAATTGAATGTTATTAATAACGGCTATTTTATTAATTTATTCCTTTAATCTACCCCTTCTCAACGACTTGTTCTCACCAAATCTCTTTTATAAACTTCCCATCGACACTCATTTCAAACATCTTTAGTTGCTTTTGTCCTTAACGATGGATGAAGTGTCCACTCAAACGTTGGAGGTTTCGAAAACTCTTGACACAGTTTATATCCAGAAATTTCAATAAGCAATATGACAAACTGTGAAAACTTACAAGCTCACAATATATTTGTTGATATATATAATATATATTTGTTAGTTATATTCATTATTATATAATATAGTATATAATATATTTGTTACTTATATAATATATAAGCTATATTTTTTCTTTTATAATATATATGTATTAGTTGTTATATATATNAATTCCTTGTAGTAGATAATTTAAAGTGACTTAAAAAAAAAAAAAAAGATGAGTTGAAACGCAAGTTGCAGTCGTTGCAGCTAGGGCTTGCCCTATCCAGCGTCCTTGATTCATCGTCACTACACCCACCTCTAGAATCTATCATTGTCGTCCTGATTGTTTGTTTGTTGGACTCTTGAACCTTCACCTAAGATTGTCGTTTCAGATTGTTTGCTGCCACCACACGTGATTTCAGAAACCCTCGTCGTCATCCCCAAGTTGACTATTTGTTGGTATCTAGAACACTGGATCTTAGTTCATCGCCTATGTCTGCCTTTGCACAACGTTTGCCTTTGGTGATGTGCTGGTAGTGGCCTTCGATGGTCACTTCCATCCTCTTTGTTGTTTGAAGCATCATGGATAGTCCCTCCGTTGAAGTGGGCAAGTGTGCCAAATGAATAGATTCCATTCCCAGTCTGGACATATTGGGGAACTCTGTGGAAAAACATAATTCTATCAATATGACAGAGCATCGTTTAGTCGATAAGATTTTAGGCCTCTAGCCCAATCCTAGGGTTGTTCTTGAATGGATTTCCGAGAATTGGCCTGAGAAAGATCCACTGGCTTTTTATTGTGGAAAAGGATTTTATGTATTTATTTTTAAAACCAATAAGACAGGGACCAAATCTTCAGATCTTGCCCATATTTCTTAGTTTCCAAGGGAACGTTCCTTTCCCACTAGACCCTTGATTTCAATCCAAATATGGAGATCTCATATGCTCTGTTTGGATCAGACTTCCACGTCTCCCCCTCATTTTCTAGGTTGAAGCCTCCTTCGAAGCCATAGGAAATAAACATGGTCGATTTATAATCCATTCTGAACCAAAGGACAATACCTACACATGCACCAGAATATGTGTAGACATGGATTTTCCAAAAAGGATTACCAAAGGCGATTCAACTCAATATAAATGGATGGAGTCATCTTCAGGCCCTGGACTACGAGCAGGTTCCTTTCAAATGTAACAGTTTTCATGAATATGGGCATTTCGCCAAAAGTTGCCCCAAAGCTAAAGAATCCCAATCATTGCAGAATAATGTGTATCAAGGATTTAAGCATGTTTCAAGAAAGCATAAGAAAAAGTAGCCCATGGGAGGCTCATCCTAACCACAAATCTCAAGCTTTCCCATCTACTCCATCCAATAATAGATATAAATCTTTGGAATCTCATGATGAAGAATCAAAGGACTATGTGGAGGATGTTCCTCATCAGAACAATTTGGCGTCCAAATCCGAGCAGCCAATAAAAGAACAAAAGAATCTTGGAAACTCGGATAAAGGTAAGGAGGCCTCAAGAGGGGGAAATACATCTTCACCTGGGATGATCTCAAATCTGGATCCTATGGATAGGCCTTCATTAGAGGTTTTTCCAACTCCCCTCGATCTGTTAGAGGGAGTGGAGATGGGATATGTGCGGGAGGGAGAAGATCCTAAATCTCCCACCTATGCAGAAATGCTTAAGAAGAATCCTTGTCCTTCTCCCCCTCTAACAAGAGGAAGAAAAGCAAACATAAATCAAAAGAGACAGATCCAGAATTAGACAACTCAGGGGATCCTAGAAAACTGCGGGTAGCATCGCATAATGCAATGGGATAGCTTGGATGGTGAGTTAATTATGTTTTGCTTCTGCATTCTCTTTTGTAATCAATTTGTAAGTATTTATTCTTGCAATACAAAAGTAGTAAGTTTAAATCCAGGGAAGTCTTGGTCATGGCTCATCAAAGCCAACCTGGTAATTTTGGTTCCTTTTTTCCATAGTATAGCTAGCAAGTTGAAGATTTTAAAGTTTGTACTTTACCGTTAGCTTCGGCCCAACCCTTTTAATATATATTTTTCCCAATTTCTTTTAAAACAAATAAAGTGACTTCATTATGATTTTAATTAGTGCGAGATATATATTTTTAAGGACTCAATGGAGTGATAATAAAAAATATTCTATATTTATTATTTCAAGAATATTTATCATATCTCAAGATGATATTACCAAGATCTTAATCAAGGTAAGGTTTATATGTAGTTAAATATTGCCAAAATAAAAATATGACACTTAATAAATTTTGACTTCTATAGGTTCAACTCAACTCAACAACTTTCATTGACGCAATTTCTTAAAACTATATTGGTTTTTGAATTCCAACTCATCAACATGGATTTATCTTATGAGGCCCATTTTAGACCCCAAATTTACTCTAATACTGTCTTCGTCTAGAATGCCAAATGCTCCTCCTCCAATGCATAACATTCTCTAAGTAACTCTTTGGGTATTTCTAATAAGTTTAAGAGTCCTAAGTTGAATAAGACCTGAAAGGAATCATACATGTAAGAAACTAACAACAAGCACCTACAAGTATGTACTTGAAGCAAGCAATATTCCATAATACAATTCTAGGATAACAATGGAAATCCTTTAATTACATTTAACATCATTATTCACCCTTAACAAGAGATAATAATAACCTCCTTCATGTGGCCAACATGTAGAACACCACCAAGCTATATGAAGATCTCCAACACCCTAAGGAAGATTGTCACCCAAGAACACAACTAAGGTCAAGACACAACTAAATAAGCCATCTTCAATGTGCAAATCCATCACAGACATCCAGGAGTTGATCATACACCATGTATCCCAGATCTCATGAAGCACCCCCAAACATGGTGTAAACATTGTTGGAGTAACCCCAACAACTAACACAAATCATGGAATCCTACACTCAAGACTGAGGATGGTGGCCCCCCAAAATCATTTTCCTTCCGTAATTTGCTTTGTGTACTCTCCATACGACTTGAAGACAAGCCATCCCTTGGCTATGATGGGGAATTTCAACACATACCCTAACAATAGGTACCATAGCCTTCTTACCCAGTGAAAAAAGGTTCTTTTTATGATAAACCATCCAATTTTTTCCCTATCATACCTAAATTATGCAACTCCATTACTTAGTTCAGGACAACATACTCACCTAATATTTATTTGACTTTTCGATTTTTAACTTGACATTTCTCCACCTCTTTTTATCTCCTTTAGCCTCAAATTCCCCACTTCTAGGCTATGACTCTTCATAGACTTGTTACTGCCCAAAAAGTCTCCAATAAACTCTTCTACTAAAAGCATATGAGAATTTGTCTCTTTACCATGATATGGATCAACTCTAGTCTGAACCCACTGTTGACGATTACAATTGCAACGAGGTTTTTTCCCGCAAAGTATTGCTAAAGCCTATTATTATAAGCTAACAATATAAATAATACTAGTAGGTGGGACCCCCTTGTAGATTGGGAGATCAGATCTAGTTCTTATTCGATGTTTGTATTGTTGTTCAACATTACTTACAAGTTTGAGCATGATAGATGATCGATGTTGGTTCTATTCGCAACAAATGAATGATGGGAATGCATGTTTGATTCTCTTGCTCTAAGCTTGAATGTCATGTCGTAATGGCTTATGATATCTATTATACCCTTGATATTTACTCCTTTATTTACTACTTGCAACACTTGCAAATGATACATATTTGTAACAATAAAAGAGCAATTGAAAATAAATGAGCAATATGAATAAAATCCAAAAGAGAGGAACTACGCTATTATGCTATATGATGTTACACTAGGAATTTAAAGTTAAATTGATTGTTGTTAACAAGGTTAGTGGCCACATGATTTATTGGCTTATATGGAACAACATGGGATGCACATTATGGTGTGATTGGCAAATGTTAATGTAACATAAGGTGGCGCATCTTGGATGTTGGTTTCTAGGCATGGTTTAATTGAATGAATGGTGGGTTGGCGTGTACTAAAGAATTAAATGACTAAAGATTGGAGGTGACGTGCATTTATTGCACGTCACTCCATACCCCTCCCACTTGCTGTCAACTTGGTTGGCTATTGTGAATGGTATCCGTTGAGCTCTGATTTTCAAGAAGAGGAAGAATCGCTCGACCAAGCTCGCATTTTTAAAGTGCTCTTGGTTACAGGTATGTCTTTTTGCCATCCATGGTTCTACTCTAGTTATGAAATAGAAATTGGCTCAGGATGTATGGGTCTGTGTTTTCCTTAAGACTGGAAACTGTGTGAATTTCTGATAACTTTCTAGAATGGATGGTTGGTGTGTTTTCACCGCAGTAATGTTTGAAGTCACGGTTTTATTGGTCATTCTGGGTGTTAGCAGCCATGAAGGCTTTATGTCATCCTTACTGGTTTTAGTTGGAGGGTTTCATCTGGTCCAGATTGGCTAGCTGCCTCCATGCATTCTTATTACCTTATCCAATCGTTTGCTTTTATGGGGTTTACAGGGTTTGAAACACCTTATGTCACTGCGCATTGTTTCACTTCGGTATTGGTTTGTTCATGCTACTAATGGTTGCACAGTGGGTCATGGTGCTTCTTCTCGGATCCATTTTATCTCAGCAATGTTATTTGGTTGATTTGGAAACCACGAGGGTTACAGTTTGTGTGTTCTAAGGATTGTTACAAGACCAGAATGAAGCCTTGCTTCTCTATTCATAGTATCTCTTATCATGTGAATTATCACCCTGTCTGCAAAGTTATTTGTGGGTACCCTATGTGTGCACCTTTAGCCTCGAACGTTCTCACCCGATGTTGGGAGTCGACCCCATGTCTCTCTGTGTGGTCTACAAGATGAATCCTTGATTGCTCAAAGCCCGGTTTTGATAGAGAGAATCGGTGTGGCCCATCGAGTATACTATTGGTTGTTCTGAGTTGTTGGTGTATTGTCGACAATGTTCAATTTCTAGCTCGTCTCTGTTGATTATGTTAACAGTGGTGTTGGTTTGGTTTCTAAGGTTCCTGAGAGTCAAGGAATTACTTCCCCTCTCCCCTCTTCCAAATACAATATCTTAAATCAGTTGGCCAACATCAAAGCAGATGCAACCCTTCTAGACATGGTTGTCGTCCCAGAACAACAAATGCATCTGAAACAATTCATGGAAGGAAAAGCTTTTGTTGTAGCCAATCTTTCTGAAGAGGTAAACGAAGTGAATTCATCTGTAAATAAAGTAGGTGTACATAACTTTAGATACCCTGTAAAAAATCCCCATTTTTATATTTTTGTAAAGATTATGGATAAGATCGCCCATTGTTGCCTCATTGATGGAGGCTCGTGCCCAAGTGTGATGTCAAAGATTATTATAGAAGAGTTAAGCTTGTCTTGTACAAATGAAAACACCAGAATCATGCTCTCCTATAATAGCCTACAACAAACAACCATAGGTAATATTAAATATGTAACCTTAGTGTTATGCGCACACCCTGAAATAAGTACAACCCTTAGTATTCAGGTAATCTATATGTCAGTAAGCAATTACTCAATTATTTTGGGAAGAGATTGGCAAGCCTTAACAGGTGGATACCTCTCACTCGACGGGACACATTTATTCGTTCCTCGGAATGGTAAGAACATTATAGTTCTTAGAGAGGGGAGAATTTCACCCTACATAGAGAGTGTTCCACAATCTAATGTAAACTATATCGAAGAGGACCTAGGAGTATATTCCATATTTTATGAGGAGGATAATATCCCTTTGGGACAAATCAATTTAGATGATGATATGTGGCACATGCACTTTAATGGTTCACGCTCTAATGAAGGTAATGGGGCTGGCATTATCTTGGTTTCCACTGTAGGGAAAATTCATAATTTGTCTTACAGGTTGGAGTTTGCTTGTATGAACAATGTCACTGAATTCAAAGCTTTATTATTAGGCATTGGAAATGCTTATAATCTTGGTTGTGGTCACCTTTTAGTTTTTGGAGACTCTAAGCTTGTTGTGAACCTCGTACGAAAATTATGCTCTCCTAGCAACAAGTTGATGGAACAATACACCCAAACTGTTTGGGCACTTATCTCGAACCTTTTATCTTTCAACATCACTCCTGTTAAGAGGGAGTTGAATTCAATGGTTGATCAGTTAGTTGTCTTTGCAGCTTCTCCTAATCAACAACCTTTGCCTCACATGCCTGATTATTCTTTTCAATCTCTATATCGTCCATATATCCCTGACAATGTAGAATCTTGGCAGGGCCTCCCTAACGATGAGAGTGTTTGTGCTTTCATTCAAGATGAACCTCTTAAGCCCAAGGAAATTATATCCATAGAAAACAACAAGATTCCTGAGGGATTGAATCCTCTTGAGAGTTCGCTTTCATCGAGTGATGTAGGCAATAAAGAGAAACAAAGAGAAGAGGATTCAAGAAGGAAGGTGGATAAAACCATCTCCTGGAATATTGGGGCACTCGGATCTTCAAAGAATGTTAAAATAAATACCCCATGTTCTGACAAAGAAGAAATGAGGTTTGCCAAGATACTTGGTGGATTTAAAGATGTTTTTGCTTGGTCTTATGAGGATCTTCATGGTTTTGATCTTGGTTTTACACAGCATGCTATCCCCATCAAGGAAGGCATGAAACCAACTAGGCAAAAATAAAGGCCTATTAACTCTGCATTTAAAGCAATCTTTCAAAGCGAGTTGGAAAATTTTTCAAAGGCTGGGATTATTTTTCCAGTCTACTCTGAATGGGTTTCCAATTGGGTACCTGTTTCGAAGACCACTGATCATATTAGAACCCGCATTAGTTTTCGCACTTTCATTCAAGCTATTATGAGAAATCCTTTTCCTTCCCTCAATATGGAAATGATTCTGCAACAGTTTGTAAGGTCACAAATGAGGCCCTTACTTGACAAAATTTTGGGTTACAGTAAAATCAAGGTAAAAGGGGTAGACGCTCACAAAACCACTCTTATCTAAAATTGGGGTACCATGACTTATAAATGCTTGTTTTCTGGCTTACCTTATGCAAGTACCGCTTTTAAAAGACCTATACACACGACTCTTGATGAATTGGTCAGAATCCATATCTATCTTGATGATCTAATTGTTTGCGTCAAAAGGCTGATAATTACCTCATAGTTCCAAGTGTTGTTTCTGGGTCCTTTCAAAATTGCTTTTGTCCTGGATACTAACTCTTACATTCTAAAGGATTTACAGGAGAAATTGTTTTCCTACAGCACTAACGGTTCTCGTTTGAAATATGACGAGGGACCAACGTGTAAAGTTATAATGTTGTTTGGATTTTCTGTATACTAGTAGCCTAACTCTGCTTTCATTTTTGTGCTTCTCTTTTCTGCTTTACAGTAGTTTGACTTATGTTTCTTGTGTTAAAACTTTTTTTTGTTGCTTTTTCATTTCTATCTTTTATTGTTGTTGTTTTAATTTTTGCAATTCTACTTCTGTCATGATTTTGTTTCCTACCATCTTTTAGTTAATTTGGTCAAAGTAGGATGTTGGATCAATTCTGCCACAGTGACACTCCTGCAAAGCATTGTTAGTCAATAACAATCAAGCTTACACAATTGTTACGATGTTTCCTCTGAAGGCACCCTTGAATATGTTATATATTTCCACTGCTTCTTATAAAGAGTTGGTTATCTCCTGCTTCTTCTTGCCATTTCTTCATCCATTGAGATTTTAAAGAGCAAGTCCATAATTTTTCTCCTTGAAGTAAAGAGCAAATTATGGTTGAATGATTATGCATACAGTGGTAAAACCCCTCATACTTAACACTTTTCATGAGTTATTCCCAAATTCCCGATCATTTTTCCATTAAATCCACTCACTTCCCCCTGTTGCATGATCTTCCTAATTATATCTTCTTGACCAGTTGTTCTTGGTCTACGAAACCATGAGTTTTGAGTTCTAAATCTATTGAAAACAAATTTCCCTGTGGAGTCGCCAGTTTGTTGACAATTAAAATCGCAACGAATTTTTTGCCCGCAAAGTATTGCTAAAGCCTATTATTATAAGCTAACAATATAAATAATACTAGTAGGTGGGACCCCCTTGTAGATTGAGAGATCAGATCCGGTTCTTATTCAATTTTTTTATTGTTGTTCAACATTGCTTACAAGTTTGAGCATGATTGATGATCGATGTTGGTTCTATTCGCAACAAATGAATGATGGGAATGCATGTTTGATTCTCTTGCTCTAGGTTTGAATTGTAAATGTGTTGAACCTGCACATAGTAGATCTAGCTAAACAATAATACACACATTTGCAAAGAGAATTGGAGAAATAAGAAGAAGGAGAGAAAGAATGAAAGAATTCTCATTAACCATTGTGAATAATGAATAATTTGCACATGATATATTTTGTATAGCTCAATGAGTGTGCACTAGAGGAGAACCAATGCGCTATAGTGGTGGTCTAGAGTGATCTGGACACACACCAACAGTTACGGGAGTGAACTGCCACCTAGTCTAGTCTCTCAGGCAGTTACGGGACTGAACTGCCACCTAGTTGAGTTAACTAGTCAACTAGTCTTCAATTAACTGACTGAACAAAGAGTAGTGAGGAGTTAACTCAGGGAATCAAGGATAATGTGCCAGTATGGTGATGATACCAAGGCAAGGTTGAAACATCATGGTGATGATCCCAATGTTGCATGGTGACAAAACCAATGCAACATCTAAACTCAACTCAACTAGTAAAACATTAAGTGTCAACTAAAAGAGAATATTCTCCAAGTGTAATATTCTCCCCTAAAATATAGAAGATTGGATAATGACTAATTATGACTAATAAACAAGGAAAAACCTTAGGAAAAAGTAATCCTAGGTGTGTGTGAAGTAACTCCAACACCCCCCCTGAACATCACTATGGTGAAAATAAAGAATGGGTCCCGACAACGAGGCCATGTTAGGTACCCAAATACAAAAGATACACTAAAATAAAGTGAAGAAAGAGGGAAAACCTCATGGGAACCCCCCCTCAAGGTACAATGTATGTAAAAAAAAGAACTACATTTGCTAGGCAACTGTGTCCTTCACTCCAAGATGACTTCGCAGAGAATGGAACTTCTACTCAGTGAAGGTCTTGGTGAAGATGGTTGTCGTCTATTCTACTGAAGGACATAACTATAAGTCAATGATCCCCTCATGTAATAATTCCCGGATTTAGTGCATGTGGATCTCGATGTGCTTCGTCCAGTGCCTCTGAATAGGATCTCTGCAAAACTTCAAAGTGCTCTGGTTGTCACACCAGATGAGGATCAGCCGATGAAATTGAATGCCCAACTCAGTGAGAAAATGTTGCAGCCACATAGCCTAAATGGTTATGTTAACTACCCCTCTGTACTCTGCCTCGGCTAAAGATAGAGCAATGGCAGCTTGCTTCTTGATCGACCAATAGATAGGCCCAAAACCAAGACTGAGTGAGTAACCAAATGTGGACTTGTGATCAGTGCTATCGCCAGCCCAGTCGGAATCAGTAAACCTGATGAGATCTAATGTAGAGTCTATTGCATAATGAATCCCAAAGGTGATGGTGCCCTGTATGTATCGACGGATACACTTTGTAGCCTTCCAATGTAGCTCAACGACTCCTGCATGAACCTGAAAACTACGTCAACTGCATATGAGAGGTCTGGTCTGGAGTGTGTGAGATACAACAAGCTCCCCACTAGTTGTTTGTACAGTGTGTTGTTAACCAGTGGAGTCTCCCCACCATCCTCAAGTTTGACTCTTGATAGGAAAGGAGTCGGAGCAGACTTGCAGTCTGTCATGTGAAATCTCTCAAGGAGATCTTGTGCATACTTGGCTTGAGACAGTTTGATGCCTAATGCATCCTGACTGATCTCGAGTCTAAGGAAGAAGTGTAATGGACCCATGTCCATCATCAAAAACCTGTCATGTATAATCCTCTTGACTGCAACAATCGTTGAAGTTGAGCACCCGGTGATCAACAAATCATCAACATACAAAACTAAAAGTAGAAGTGAATCAGTTGTCCTGAGCCTGTAGACATTCGGGTCTAATTTACAACATACAAATTTTTGTGACAACAGGTAGAAATCCATCTTGGCATACCATGACCTTGGAGCCTGCTTGAGGCCATAAAGGGACTTCTTCAGTCAACAGACCAAAGATGAGTCCTGCATAAATCCCTGGGGTTGCTCCATGCCAATCTCCTCAGAGAGATCCCCGTGAAGAAATGCATTCTTCATGTCCATCCGATGGACTTCCCATCCTTTGGCTTTCGAAATGGTAAGTGCCAATCGTATGGAATCCATCTTCGCTACTAGAGCGAAGGTCTCATCATAGTCAATACCGTGAACCTGCTAAAAGCCTTTGGCAAATAGATTGGATTTGTATTTGTTGATCTGTCCATCCGTTGTGCTCTTGGTCCTGTAGACCCATCTTCATCTAACAAGTTTCCTCCTAGAAGGAAGGGGAACCAGATCTCAAGTCTGGTTCTCGAGGAGGGATTTGTACTCCTCCTACATGGCAGATTCCCAAAAGGGGTTTCCAATAGCCTCGCCATAAGACTGTGGATCTGAAAACTGAACCAAGAAAAGATGCCTGGAGGGCAATGGTTCAATGGAAGTGAGTGCAATAGGAGGCTCATCGAAATTAGATCGAGTCCTCTTAGTATCGGCTGGATCACCAATGAGATCCCCTGCATCTTGAAGAGTAGTTTGTGCCCACTTGGGCCTCTGCTCTGGCTCTACAACTACATTTGGATGCTTTGAATTTGCATCTAACTATACTGACTCTAAATCCGAATCATCTGATTCCTCTGAATCAGAACTCTCGTCTGAAGAAGAGTCGGCGTGTGCATGCTCATCATCTCAGACAGGTGGAAGAATGAAGGTGTCTACATGCAATTGTTAAGGTGCATGTGAGACACTTTCCTCGAATTGGACACTTCACTCAATGATGAGTCGGTCCGAGGAAAGATCAATAAGCATATATCCCTTCACACCGTCAGGATATCCAACAAAAATGCACTCAGTGATCAGTGGATCAAGTACCTTCCTCTTTTCAGAGGGAATTCGGGTCCATGCACATGAACCAAAAATGCGAAAGTGGGTCACTTCTGGTTTGAGGCCGCTCCAAGCCTCGTAGGGGGTCTTATCCTTGACAGATCTATGGGGAGATCTGTTTTGAATTAATGTTGCACAATCAAGTGCTTCGGCCCATAGTCTCTGTGGTAGTGACTTTGCATGCAACATGCAAGATGCCATCTCCTTTAGAGGTCTGTTTTTCCCCTCAACAACTCCGTTTTGTTGCGGATTATAGGGAACTGTGTGTTGCAACTGAATCCCTGCCTCATGGCAAAGATTATGGATCTCATGATTTACATATTCTCCCCTGTTATCAGTTCAGAGGACTTTGATCTTTGTTTTGGATTGTGTCTCAACCATGGCTTTGAAATCTTTGAGGTGTTGAAAGACCTCATATTTTTGCCTAAGAAAGTAGATCCATGTAAAATGTGAGAAATAATCAACAAAAATGAGAACAAACCTCGCTTTGTTGAACAATGGATGCGGAAAAGGACCCATACGGCCACTATGGATCAAATCTAAAGGTGTGGAGGCTCTCGAAGTTTCTCTTGTCGAAGTGTCCCGGTATCCGAACCTCCGAAATGGAGTCTTTGTTGATGTGCCTATTTCGGGATTTCGGCGTTTCACATTTTGCAATTTCGAGAGGTTAGGGCTCCTCCTTTCTGGATTCAGATCTGACAGTCATCGAGAATTCTGAATGGGATCCAACGATCACTGTTGCTCTTCACTGTTGAACTTGCCATTGCCATGCTATTATCGCTATGTTGTTGATCGTGATCTTTTCCATCAATGACAAACACGCATACTCTGTCTCTGTCTGAAAACATGACAGCAATCTCCCCCTTTGGCATTGATGGCAACCCCTTGAAGAATGTCCAACTATACCACTGTAGCATCCTTGAAATTACCACACTTTCTCCCCCTTTGCCATCAATGTCAAAGAAAAAACACGCTCCCCTTGAGCTGTTGCAGTACATACTCCCCTTGTTAACTATGAGTAGCTTAGAAATACAACAGATATTCAATAAGTACTCCCCCTGACCAGGTGAATAGATTAGACGAAAGAAGTTATAACCCCCAACTTTTGATGAAGATATCCAAAAGGGGTCGCTGCTAACGGCTTAGTAAAGATATCAGCTATATGTTAAGTGGAAGGAATATAATTCACTTGAACAATTCTGTTTATAACTTGTTCTATGATAAAATGATATTTTATTGGTATGTGCTTAGATTTTGAATGAAGTATAGGATTCTTAGAGAGACTGATGGCAGTGGTGTTATCACAGTGAAGTGGAATGGGATCAGTGTAAGTTACCTTCAAATCTGCAAGAGTTTGTATCATCCATAAAATCTGAGTGCAGCAAGTAGCAGCAGCAATGTACTTTGCTTCTGTAGTTGATAAGGAAATAGATCCTTGTTTTTTACTAAGCCATGCTACTAATGAGTCACCCAGGAAGAATGCTCCTCCACTGGTGCTTTTTCTCTCATCAACATAGTTTGCCCAATCTGCATCTGAATAAGCAGTTAACTGAAAATTCTGATTTCTGGGATACCACAAACCATAAGTCATTGTTCCCTTCAAGTATTTGAATATCCTTGTGGCAGCTACCAAGTGACTTTGTTTAGGAGCTGACTGATAACGACCTACCATTCCAACAGCTTGCATTATATCAGGACAGGATGTTGTGATGTACAGAAGACTGCCTATCATAGAGCGATATGTCCTTTGATCAACATCCGGTGAAATATCATCTTTACTGAGCTTGCAACCAACCACCATAGGTGTGCTAACAGGAGAGGAATCCTCCATCTGAAGTTTCTTCAACATCTCTTTCAAATATTTTTCTTGAGAGATAAATATTCCTACAGAACTCTGATTTACTTGCAAACCAAGAAAATATGACAGTTCTCCTATCATGGACATCTCAAATTCTATTTGCATAGAGTTAGCAAACCACTGGACAGATGATTCATTAGTGCAGCCAAAAATAATATCATCTACATAAACCAAAACAACTAGTAAATTATCACCTTTAGACTTAATGTAGAGATTGTTGTCAAAAATACCTTTCTTGAACCCTTTGTCTTGTAAAAATTTGTCCAGCCTATAATACCAAGCTCGTGGTGCTTGTTTAAGTCCATATAAGGCCTTCTTCAGCTTGCAAACATAATTATGATTATTTGTCAACGAGAATCCTTCAATTTGCTCCATATATACTTCTTCCTCTAGATCTCCATTAAGAAATGTTGACTTAACATCCATCTGATAAACTTTAAAGTTCTTATGACATGAATAAGCAAGAAACATTCTGATGGCTTCCAATCTTGCCATTGGTGCAAAAGTTTCATCAAAGTCCTGACCTTCAACTTGTGCATACCCTTTACAGACCAATCTGGCTTTATTTCTAACAACTTGTCCTTTTTCATTCATTTTATTCTTGAACACCCATTT
>JASDQU010739033.1:403615-492964 GCA_032191745.1 Picea mariana
AAAAAAAAAAAACATGAGATTGTTCTGAGTCTTTAATCAATTTCCTTCTTGTCTGAACTCCTTTATTTATATCTCCAATTATCTGATTTTTAGGATGATTCTTTCTAACAATTCTGAGAGGTGATTTTGCTTCTTTTTGTTGGTTTGTGTCAACCTGAGTATTCGTATCTTCATCCGATTCATATTCTTCCCTTTCTGATCCTTGGATCTGTTCATCTTCATCTTCAACTATATCTTTTGTGCTTGGTTCAACACTGCTTACATTTCTGACCGGGATTTCTTCATCAACTTTTATGTCTATACAATCAACCAGTTTATGCAGTCTCTTATTGTAACATCTGTACCCTTTACTGTTTGTAGCATAACCCAAGAAGATACCTTCATCAACCCTGTCATCATATTTGCCAATATTTTCATCATTGTTCTTGATATAACATTTACTCCCAAAGACCTTAAATTGCTTGATTGAAGCAGGTCTTCCAAACCATAGTTCATAAGAAGTCTTGTCACTGTGTGGTCTGAGATGTGCTTTGTTAAGGATATGAACAGCTGGATGAATTGCTTCTACCCAATATGTCTGAGTTATGTTCCTTTCATTCATCATTGATCTTGCCATTTGTTGTACTGATCTATTCTGCCTCTCAACAACTCCATTTTGTTGTGGAGTTTTTGGAATAGTGAATTCTCGTTTGATCCCATGTTTATCACAGAACTCTTTGAAGTTCCATGAACTAAACTCTCCTCCTCTATCAGACCTTACTGCCTTCAATCTTTTTCCTGTTTGATTCTCAGTCAAAGCCTTAAACACTTTGAATTTTTCAAATGCTTCTGATTTTTCCTTCAAAAAGGCAACCCACATTAGTCTAGAATAATCATCAATAATCAACAGAAAATAGTTTTCTTTCCTTGTACCTTCTTTTCTTGATGGTCCACATAAATCCATATGTACTAACTGGAGAGGTTTTTCTGTTGAAGGAAAGTTTTTATATTTGAACTGAGTGCGAGTAAGATTTCCTATCTGGCAAGGTTTACAAACAAAGTCGTATGGCTTTGATATCTTCGGAAGATCTTTTACTGCCCCATTGTTTCTGAGCTTGATTATATGATCAAAATTTAGGTGTCTAAGTCTCCTATGCCACAACCAACTTTTATCATATTTGCTTAAGTGACATTCTTCTTTTTCTTCATTTAACACATAGACATTGTTTTTTGTTCTTATCCCTTTTGCAACTAGCTGTCCTGAATTCACATATTTTATTCTATAGTCTTTAGAGGTAAAAACGACTTCACCTCCTCGGTCACAAACTTGACTGACACTAAGTAGATTATGTTTCATACCTTCTACAAACAACACATCTTGAGCTTTCCCTTTGCCATTACTCAAACTTACCATTCCTTTACCTTTTATTTTTCTTGGTGCGTCATTTCCAAAAGTTACATTCCCTTATATGTTTTCACTTAGAGTTAGAAACTTACTTTTGTCTCCAGTCATATGTTTGGAACATCCACTGTCAATATACCAGGGATTCTTTTGTCTTTGGGCTGATAACACTAGTCCACACTTGTCATCTGCTTTCTTCTTCTAAACCTTGACATTTTCAGCAATGGGGATCAAATCTGGCTTGTAATTCCTTAAGCGACAATCTGCAGCTTTATGTCCATAGTTATGACAGATGTAACAGTATGGTTCACTAAATAGAAGATCATAATGATTGTTCTACTCATAACTATTGTTATGTTTAACCTACATCCTTTTCCCAGCCATCGCAAGATTTATAGTCTGAGGTTGTTTGTTGCTTGGTTATCTCGATCTTTGTTGTGGAAGATGGTTATTCGTTGAATATCTTGATTGTTCATATCTAAATCTTAAAGTAAAGTTTATAGCTTTGTGACCAAAATTAGAGCAGAAAAAACAATAACGATAGAAAAAACCTTTGTACCTTGAAAAAGTATGTCTTCTTTGAGGAGGTCTATTTCTTTCATGCCGATAATCTCTCTGATCTACAAATTCGGTTCTGGTACTTTTTCTTTCATTCCTTCTTGGTGGCTAATTTTCTTTCTTTGTTTCTGCAGAGTGACTGTTGTCAATGTTTGAGGATTTGACAAACTTGATAGGTTTTGTATTACTTGGATGATCACTACATGATCCTTCTTCATACCCCAATCCATCTTTCAACTTTGGGTTTCTTTGTTGATTTAGAATGGAGGTTAATCCTTCTGAGGCTTTAATACTTGGCAAATTTTGGTGATACAATCCCTTAAACTTCTCCATTTCTTTTGTAGTTTTTACTATCTCTTCTTCTAAGGCTTCACACCTCGCTTTATTCTCTGACAACTGTTGTTTCAATATGTCTTCTATTTTCTTTGCCTCTTCTAACTCCACTTTTAGTAGAGGAAATTTTTCATCAGGTTTTTCACCATTCATTTTAAACTGCTTCAACAATTGTTTTTGTTTTCTCTTCTTACATCTAAGTCTGTCAATTTCTTCCAAAGCACTGATTAATTCACCTTCCTATCCACCATAGCTTCTTCATCATCCATTTCACCTCCTATGTGTTCATCATCAAGATCTCCCATAGCCATAAGCATAAAATCATTCACTTTGTCTTCACATGATGAATCACTATCTATGTCTTATGAGGAATTGTCATTATTTGCACACAAACTTTTCTTCTTACTATATTTCTTGAATTTGTACTTCTTTTCATCATCAAAGTTCTGGTCCTTTTTCTGATGGGGATACTTTGATGCAAAATGACCTATCTTACCACAATTAAAACATTTGAAGGGAAGTTTGCCTTGATATTTTCCTAATCCTTTCTTTAACCTTCTCACAAATTTTGCCTCAATATCATCTAAATCTGAATCAGTATTCTTATATGCTTTAAAAGATGCTTCTCTAGCAATGGATTTATCTTTGTTGATTCTCATTTCATATGCAGTTAAAGTTCCTAGGAGTTTATCAATGGACAGAGCTTTAAGATCATTTAGTTCTTCTATTGCAGAGACTTTTGGATTAAATTTATCAAGCAAAGGTCTTAAAATCTTCCGACCTAAAATTGATTCTTCAAACTTCTCACCAAGACCCTTCATGGCATTCACAAGTTCTTCAACTCTTAAAAAATACTTGCTAACTGTTTCATCTTCATTCATCTTTAGTTGTTCAAACTTCAACCTAAATGTTTGAAGTTTGGCATCTTTTACTTTCTCATTTCCTTCATGGCTACTAATAAGTTTATCCCACATTTCTTTGGCAGTTTGAAGATGCATCACCTTTACAAAGTCGGCTTCTGCAAATCCATTCAAGATAGAAATCATTCCCTTAGTATTAAAGCTATATTCTAACTTATCATCCTTGGAAGCTAGCACAACAGGCTTTATGTATCCAGTCTCTACTACATCCCAAACATTAGCACCTAAGTCCATTAGGTATGTTCTCATTCTAAACTTCCAAAAGGAAAAATTTGTTCCATCAAACAGAGGAGGCTTACTGGCTATAGTCCCTTCATGAATTATCATGTTTAAGCTTACAGATCTATCTTTAAATAAAAGGAACCCGCTCTGATACCAATTGTTGAAATTACTAAGACAACTGAGAGGGGGGGGGGGGTGAATCAGTTGTTATTGTGCTTAAACAATTTTAACAATATTAAAATATTCTTAATCTTTCTTAAAGTGATCATCAATATTATACAACATATGGACAACATAAATAATGAGCATCAGTCACACATAAGATATACACAGAGACAGATTTTCACGAGGAAACCCATAAAGGGAGAAAACCTCTTCTTCTTTGAAATGATAGGTAGTCTTTTAAGTTTTGTATATCATCTATAATTGATCACCAACTCAATGTGAGGCTACTACCTCTGTTTTACAAGGTCCAACTTGTTTGAGAGCACAAACTCTCTGGTTTCTCTAGCACCCACTAGAAGGAAGCACCAACTCCCTGAGTGTTCCAGCATCGACTAGATGGAAGCACCTACTTCCACTTATACAAGCACCAACTTGTTTGAGAGCACCAACTCTCTGGTTTATCTAGCACCCACTAGAAGGAAGCACCAACTCCCTGAGAGTTCTAGCACCAACTGGATGGAAGCACCAACTTCCAGTTACACAGGCTCCAACCTATATAACAGAGAACACTTGTTCTCCCTTGCACCACCCTACCACCCTGGTTTTTCTGGCTGCAACCAGATGGAAGCTACAACTCCCTGTGTTCAAGCACCCACTTGAACCTCTGAGGACAACAGTCCTCCCTAGCACCTCCCTACCACCCTTATTACAAATAAATGATTGAATAACCAACAACACAGATAAATCAATTCTTACCACTTCTTCACTGTTCTGCAATTCTTCTCTGCTACACTATTCTTATGCTATGTTCATACTTGGCTTGGCTTGCTGTCTCTTTCTATCTGTTCTTTCTCATGCTCTTTGATATGTGCACATTCTGCTCTCTTCACCTTTTCTCCTCTGTTCAGCTTCTTTTCTTTATCTCTGAGCTTTCTTCACACTGTGCATACTGTAATTTTACTTTTCTACAGTTCAACTCATTTTTTAGTTAGAACAACCAACTTTACATAGTCGTCTCATATCTCCTTTTATTCACACGTGCCTCAGCAACTGAATCGCCAACCATCCAAGAACCATGATTCTGTTCTGCTAACTAAATCGTAACTGAACAGTTAATCATGAAGAGAAACAATAAACCTTCGATCATATTCCTGATTAACTTGCACCGTTGGATTATAAATGATGGGTCTCGCGCTTACTCCATATGCCCACTGGCTGTGACCACGGGCCTAATCAAAATGCCTTTCGCATTTCAGCATTTCGGCAATTTTTGTGATGAGATATCTTGACGCTCCATGTCGCGATCCCCGAAACTCTAAAAAAGGAGCTTAGCTGGACTAGCTGCGATCATTTCGGCATTTTGCATTTTGGCATTTCGTGATTTTGCATGTCACGAATTCCTGTTGCGAGGCATCTCGATTCTCCAAGTCGCACTCTCTGAAATGGAGTTTAGTTTTTAGCGCCTTTCACAATTTCGCATTTTGGCATTTCGCATGTCACAAATTCTTGTTGCGAGGCATCTTGACTCTCCAAGTCGCGATCTCCAAAATGGAGTTTAGTTGTTAGCTCCTTTCGCAATTTCGCATTTCGACATTTCGCGATTTCACATATCGCTAGTTCGAGAGGTTAGGGAACCCTGTTCCTTTGACTTTTCAGTTAGCGAAATGACAATCTTTCGTCACGTGTCTTATGGACCCAACAGTCCAGATCTTATCGCGATTTCGAAACTTCACGGACCTTCATTGTGTCTAATCAACGGTCCAGACCAATCCTCGATCCAACGGCTAAGATTATTTCACGATTTTGCATATCGCGAGTTAAAGCACTCCTTCCTTTGACCTTTCGGTTAGCGAAATGCCAATATTTCACCATGTGTCCTCTGGCTTCAACGGCCAGGATCATTTCACAAATTCACGAGCCTTCGTTGTGCCTGATTCGGGATTTCGGCATTTCGCATTTCACAACTTCGGGACTCTTGTGATGAAGAGTCTCGACTCTTGACTCCTCCAACTCTCGTTATCCGAAACTCCGAAACGTCATGGTTTCGTGGGATTTCGGCATCTCGCATTTCACAACTTCGAGACTCTTGTGATGAAGAGTCTCGACTCTTGACTCCTCCAACTCCTGGTATTCGAACCTCCGAAATGGAGTCTTTTTTGATGTGCCTGTTTCAGGATTTTAGCATTTTACATTTCACAATTTCGAGAGGTTAGGGATCCTCCTTTTTGGATTCAGATCTGATGGTCATCGGGAATTCTGAATGGGATCCAACGATCATTGTTGCTCTTCATTGTTGAACTTGTCATTGCCATGCTATTATCGTTGCGTTGTTGATCTTGATCTTTGCCATCAATGACAAACACGCATACTCTGCCTCTGTCTGAAAACATGCCAACAGGGTCATTAATGAGCTTACAAAAAAAATAACTCGTGAACAATATACATTGTGCACAAACACACAATATTAATGCAGTGTAGGGTTCATAAATTCCCATGAAAAAAACAAAAAAAAAATCAATACATAAGATTAACTTCATCTAATTGAATATTATTTTTCCATGTTCTCATGCTCCCACCCTCCAACATGTACACAAGAATGATATTTTTAGTATGTTGCCAACCCTAATCAACAACTAGCTCACGAAGATCCCTAATTAACAATAGACTCGGGAAGAGTGAACATGTCACCAGTGGGATCTGAACCTAGGAGGGGAGGACAACAACTTCTCCTCTCTACCACTCAAGATAGACCGAATTGACATCCAATTCAATATTTACAACAATTAGTGCTTAAAAAGACATGGATGAAACCACCAAGGTCCACTGAAGGAAATTCATGCGATAGTTAGATTGGCACAAGGCACAAGTGTACGTAAATAAACACGTGACTCTTAACATCCTAAAGTTACTATAGTCAACTAATAGGTTCTCTACCCTAATCTACACATAGAGTTTTCCTTTTTGAATTGAGAGAACCAAGATGCTATCACAACCTAAGGTCGATGAAATGTGTGAAATATATGTACCTAAACTAAAATGAGAAAATATTTCACATCCAATATATGATGTCAAAAAAAAAAGATGACTACATATAAAACAAATTACCATATATTTTGATCTTAACCTCAAACCTCTTAAACCACAAAAGTTTTACATACACCAGAATCAATCAACATCGTTGTTTTTTTTCTTTTTTATATATCCTTCTATCTTGAGAGTTTGAAGAGTGTTGATGCCAACCAATGCATGACAAGATATTGTTGGAGTAATCTCTTCCAATTCTAGATCTCATGATGGCTCCAATTCTTGATCTTCTTCCTCTTCATAATCTATGTAGAATAATTTATTCTCACCACATTTATGCCCCTTACTATACTTGTCACAATTGAAACATAGTCCCTTTGCTCTTATTTCATCCATTTGTTGAGGTGTCAACCGTTGAGTAAGGTTAGGAGAGGGAACATGCTGCTCTCTATAGTTTTTAATGGCCACCTTTCTAGTATCCATGTTTTTACATTCCACTTTCCTTGCCTCACTCAAAGCATGCTCCAAGGATTTAGGTTCAAAGAGACACACCTCATGTTGAATTTTCTCCTTTAAAGTGCCCATAAAAAGATCTAATAAATTATCCTCTGGAATATTGTTTACCCCACGACTTACCTTTTGGAATTGTTGAATGTGCTATGTAATTGGACCTCTTTGCCAAAGATTTATCATTTGACTAAAGAATGTGTGGCTCTTAATATCCCCATAATGTGATATCAATTCAACTATAAAAATGGACCAAGATGTAATAGAATCATTTTTCCTTTCACAAAGTCATTAGTACCAAGCAAATTGATCAGGTTCTAAATATGGGGATGCAAGAGTTACCTTTTGTAAAGTTGACACTTAGTGTAGATCAAAGAATTGCTCCATCTGGAATATCCTTGCTATAGGATCTTTACCATTAAATTTCCTCATATCAATCTTGGGAATTAAGTAATTCCTTGGTGCCGAGTTGAACCCCTGGTGACATGGATCTTGGAGAATAATCATGATTTTGGGACTATGTTTTTATGTCTTTCTCATTTTAATGATTTCCTTGCATCTCGATATCAACTTTAGGGAACCTCTCATCTAGGGTATGTAAGATCATGGCTGCCTTGAAATTTTGTAATTGTTCCATGTTTTTATCCATGGAATTTTGTAATTGTTCCATATTTGACCCATTTGCCCTTTAATTAATTGTTGCAAATGTGAAAATAAACCTTTTTCAATGTAGTATCACCCATTTCATTAAATTGGTTCTCTAATCTAGATAATTGGTTATGTATCTCTTCACTTTCTTCATGAGTCATGGTTGAGCTCTTTGGAGGTTTAATTGGTGTAGAATTGTTTGCAACACCCTTTTCCATGTGGGATAATAATAATAATATTTATCCACAGTTCTTCTATATGTAACTTTAACAAACTTTTTGAATCACCCAAAATAGATCTTCCAATCAAATTTATGTCAATTGTAAGTTATGTACCTTTAAAACCCTCATTTGGATATTGTTTTTTAGGCTGATTTTGCACCTAAAATAAATCTAAAATCTATGTACCTATGATTTTGATTTTTTTTTTGTTGTAGCATGATATGTCTTCTTTGCAATACCATAGGCTTGACTGAATTTTGATGTGCCAAGAAAAAGTTATGGTAAATTTCACAAAACTTGTTGTTTTTTTCCCTTCCAAGAGAGAGAACTTGTATAGCCTACCACATATCCAATTTTTTTGTTCTATTTCTGAAATTTTAACCTGAAATACTATGGTTTGTCTTCTTTCCAAAGGAACTGGAGGCACTCAATTTGGATTTTTCTACCTTCATATACAAAAATTGTACCAAGAACACATGTTTGAGACTAGCTTTAAGACTAGTCAAAAACCCTAATTTCCACTGCTTGTATTTCCAAATTTGTAGTGAATTAGAACCTAAAATTTATACCATAGATACTTCACTATGTTTGCTCAATCTCCCAAAAAATTCACTCTTTGAAACATCCCATACAAAATTAGAAAAAATTCCAAGATGACTTGTTTGAGACTAATTTTATGACTAGTAAAAAAACCTAAATTCTACAAGCTATATCTCAAAAAGTGTAGTGAACCAAAACATATTTTTTTTACCATAAGTACTTTGTTATTTGTCTTTAGGCTCCCAAAAATTTCATAGTTTGAAACTTCACCAAAAACATTTATAGAGAAAATGCCAAGATGACTCGTTTGAAGGAGCAAAACCCTAGGATCATATGCTCCAAACCCAAATGTTATGCACCAAACACCAAAATATCATAAAAAGAGAAAGAGAAGCAAATCCATGCCTTGAGAATGAGAGAGAAGAATGAATGTGAAGTCTCTTCGAGGGGGCAACGTCCTTTTAAAATAGAACAAATGTACAAGGTGAGATGATTTCTAAAACTGGATCTCCTTGGTATATATAGGAGACAAAGGGTACAATTACAATTAAAGGGTCTAGCCAACAACACTAATCTAACAATATAAAATTAAAATTCAATCTCTAGGGCTTTATCTACGGCTTAACATAAATCATCCAAGTAGGAGGATTATCTACACCTAGTTGAATTTGCATATAATAATGGGCATAAAAAAACATTGAATATGAGTCCATTTGAGGTTTTGTATTGTAAGAGGCACATAACACTAGTGAACTAGGATAACTCAGTGATAAGGGTTGTACTTAGGCTAAAAAAGCTCAAGGAAATGGAGTAGGAAGTTGTTAAAATCAGGTAAAAATTAAAACAACCCAAGACCAATAAAATAACCATATTGATAAGAATAGGGAGCATAGATGAACTTCGAGTGGGGGGTCATGTTTTAATCATAGTAGAGCCAAGGAAGAGTTCCTTGAAGCTTGGGGGTTGTGCTATGTTAGCGCCTAGATATTGTGGGTCATTTGAAGTCCTCGATAGGATTGGGCTAGTTGCGTATAAACTCAAATTTCTTGCTACTACTAAAGCTCACGTTGTTTTTCGTGTTTCTTTACTTAAGAAGCATGTGCATGATTCTAACCATGTGAGAATAGGATGTGATCTAGTGAAACTGGGGGTACAATTCCAGACACAACCACTGTGCATCCTAGCTAAGAAAGTATCATTGCTCTGGAATTGATCCATATGATAGATAAAGGTGCAATGTAAGCACTTTGGTTGTGAGGAGGCTACTTGGTAGAACCAAGATGTCATGAAGGAGGCACACCCATTTTTGTTTGGATTTTGAGAAGCATCGAGGACTATGTTATTACAAGGGGAGGGGGTTTGTAATGTCATTGTTTTGATCCTTGGAACATACTTAATTAGATCATGTAAATGATGTAAATATGCTATTACGAATTTTTAGTCCAAACCTTAAGGCTAGAGGCCCAACTAGTGAATCTTTAGGCATGTATATCCTTTTGATATACCAGAGGTAGACTTGTCGTGGTATTATCAAGATATGTAAATATTTTTTCAAAGATTAATATAAAGGTCCAAGATTGGGTGCAAAAGAACAATAGAGAGTCTATGAGTCCACTAGAAGAGAAGAGGAAAGGGGGATCCAAGGGGATGATTAATAAGCCTAAGTTGCCTAAGTCTCCTAACCTTAATGTTTTCATATTGTGCCTTATTAAAACATTGACCACCAGTCATCGAGTGTAGGTGGTGGTTAGTGGGGAAGTCCACCTTCCATAGTTATGAGACCATGGAGGTTGAGTATAAGTCGTGAGGAGTGGAAGAGACTCCATTCCCACAAGAATTCGAACATGATGGGAATTCAAACCATCTATTTTCCCATGCACTCTTCCCTCATGAGAATTTGAATTGACCATCCTCTTTTCTCGTTATGTTTATCAATTCATTGATTCTTCCATTCACTCATGTTTTTTCATACTACTCATGACCATTCTCATTCAAATTAGTAAGTGACTAAAGGAGTCATGGAAGAGAGGATTTCCACACACACACACACAAAAGGGGCGGATGGAAGGTTGCAAAGGGGCATAGAGGCCGGTAGAGAGGAAAGCATTCCCATTCCTCGTAGGTTGAGTGTTCAAGAGTCAAGGTTAAACTTTGTGAGGTTCCCTTGATGACAATAGTATGATGGACTCCTTCTACACACACTAAATAGCATTAGAGGGAAGAAGATCCATAAAATATTGTCTTCCTTATGTTGGGTGGGTAGTGGAAGGGAGTGTCATTGTTGAGCCGGTTGGATGGCTACCTGGAGAATTATGTAGTTATTTGCTTGGTTGAGCCTAAGAGCAATTGGGTTGGGTGAGTTACATGAGTATACATAGCTTGTTTCCTTCACCCCGGTGGCCTTATAGCTCTTCTTAAGGGTGGTGTCCATTGAGGATTGCCTACGTTTGGGTGGAAAATTGTTTTCCAACAACCAATTTCATTAGATCGGCTTGTCCATGAGATAAGTGTTCCATCTCTGCTACGATTTTTTCATGATTTGTTGTATTGAATTCATGTTTATAATTCTAAATCTAATCTATGTTGCTTATGTGTGAATTGGAATGAAATTCATGAATTCATGATATTGTATGTATGACTATTGCATTATAAGCATGCCTTGTAATTAAGAACTGCCTTAGAGTTTTTTTGGCTGAATTATCTTATGCATAGAGTTTTATGTTTGTGTGATTATTACATTGATAGGTTGTGATCCTTTAAATTTTGAATTGCTTTAGTGCATCTATGTTCGAATATATGTTATACTTGTAGCTCTATGTGTTGCATTTGAATTCAGATGTTAATGGCCATATATAAGTTAGGAGTGGAAAGAGAGGGTGGGGTTATCTTCTCCTCAGGAGGACAAATCAGACTCTCCTTTCCATGGAGTCTAGGCCTGGTAACAAATAATCAAGTTGAGGCATACACCCTCTTCCAAGGACTAAGTCTGGCTTAGATTCAAGGAATTAAAACTCTCACCATTCTACAAGATTTGAAGGTCATCATAAATCATGTTAGGAAAAGATCTCTCCCCTTTGACATGAGGCTCAAAAATATCGTCATCTGAATTCTTAAAGAGATATAAGCCTTCCATTCTCTTGGTTTTATCATGTACTCCAAAAAAATAATTCCCAAGATTATTTTCAAGCCAATTTGGCCACACAAGACCAACCGAGAACTCTTAGAATAAATGGCCAGGCCTCTCGCCACTACATCCCATATTCCTGGCTTATGAAAATTTTATTTAATCTAAATTTGGGTCTTCGTTGGGGCCCAACCTCCACTTTTCCACCTCTCAAAGGACACGTCTTAAGTTTTTTTGCCTCTAGCTCAGTTGTCTTCATGGATAGGACGCATGGGTTCTCATATTTGAGCACGTTGTGCTCCAAGCTGTAGGCATGTGGTTGTTATCACTGGAATTTCGTCCGCAAATGGTTACAGGAATCCAGCATCTTCAAAACACCCATTAGTTCATACATAGCCCAGAAAATGCATTTCCAAAGGGCACAAAACTATACAACTGGTTAAAAAATCAACATGTGCTAAGGATACAAAGGCAGCGTGCACACGTGCGACAATTGAATAACGCCAGAAAAACGCATATACGTGACTGTGGACGCAAAAGGCTATGCACACCTCAGAATGATGCATTTATGATTTTGGTCGGCCTTCCACCCACTTTTGGTTCATCTTCCAAGTCGATTTGACACCCAAATCCGAGCTGAATCCGAGTGGAGGTTTGGTCAAAGACCTAAGGGTGCCTTAAAGAGCCCCTTGTTCACACTAAAGACTAGTTGAATAATGCCTCAAAGCTTTGCTATAAAAAGAGGCCATGGGTGCATTATATTTTCAAGGAATTCATTTGTATTGTTATGCTGCCTATATTCTCTTGGAGAATCCTCTTTTCTCATTAAGAGCATACAAGCACCATTTCATTTAGCCATTCACATTACCTCTTGAATGGATGGGCTTTGGATTTCTTCACCATTTCCTTTTAGTTTGTTACTTGTAAGAAGAGCTCAATCATTGGGGATTCAAGAGCCCTCCCTTGGAGGAAGAGGGGACCCATAAGTCTCCCTTTCTATTTGGTGTTTTCCCACTAATACAACTTATCCATTGGTGGCATGCATGTTGTTTAATTTTTGTTCTATTTCCCTTATGCACTCTAGTTTAGTTTATTTTATTGTTATTAGTTTAGTTCTTTGTTTATTTCTTATGCTTGATGTTTATAACTCTTGCATTCACTACTGTCTTGTCCAGCTAACCCAACTAGACTTGTAAGCATCCTTATTTTGCTCATTTAGGTGACGAAAGGGACACAACAGATTAGCAACTCCACCAGGGATTGGTATCAATTTCCCCCCCATTTGGGTTGTTAGAGCACTTCATTTTGGTTTATTTAGCTTGCAGGAACCATAACTAACCCATGCCTGCCTGCAAAAAGCTAAATTCAGAGCTGAGTTGAGAGAATTTCATCTGAAATTTCTTTCACGGCCATGTAACAGAAAGTGTGCGGGTTTTTAACCCACAGTCGCGTCTTTCGAGCATGTGCGCGAAACCCACTGTGTTTCTCAGCGCATTTTGCACACTGCACCAAAAGGTCATTTTTTATTTGCACATTGGCGCCCAATGCGCCTCTATCTACTCTGCGACCCGCACATCTGTCCAGAATATCATACATTGTAAAGGTTTTTGTGATTTGTTGGAGGCCCATAGCCTTTTTAAGTTTGATTCTATCCAGATTGTAATATGCACCACACTTAGATTCCCTCTCCACGTGAAGGGTTAGTCAAAACGTAGGCACTTAGCGGGTTAAAATATATTTATCCTCTTTTTTCTTTCATTTTTGCCACATGGATGGCTTGCTATGATTAAAGATAAGTTGGAATCATTCTACATCACAAATATAACTACTTGCATTGGGACCAGAAATTAAACGTCAATCTTTGGGTATGCTCTTCTCTTGCGCTACAAAGCGATCTTGAGAATCAGAAAAACGATTGAGGGAAAATTTCATCTCCCTTAAAGACAAAATCTTTAGGAGAGGACAATAGCCCCCTCAGAACTCCTCTTAGTTTCTTTTTTCAAAAACATATTAAATTTGTAAGGGCCCATACATGCCCACATGTCCACAATCTAGGATAGTTTTTGAAGCTTTCTTAGATTAAATCACACTAGGGAGTTAAAGGATTGTTAAGGACCCATATGTTCACATGCTAGTTCTCTAGGGACTTTAAAATTCCGCAAGGTTGTACCAATGGCATTTAGTAAATTAGGTAATCAAGACTTGTAAGGACCACACGAAGTCCACATGCAACAAGGTGACACCTAAATTATTAAAAATTTGGCATATTTCCACTTGTTCACACACAAAGTCACTACTCACTCACATAGCTTCATCTAGAAAATTGTGGAGGTTGAAGTAAGTTTCCTCCAGAGGGATTCTGAAACGCCCCACCCCTTTTTTCTTGATGAGAGTATCCACTCTCACTTAATTTCAATGAGATTGGTTCACACCCCCAATCTCTCAAACAAACACTTCTATTTTTTTTCTAAAAACTCACTAAGTTTTCCTCCATAGGAGGTGCCAAAAGAAACTTTTTTTAGTGTAGGTAGGATCTCAGGGATAGGCATCCAAAAAAATCCCCGTCAATTAGGGAACTTTAAATCCTCCAAGTGAAGTGTTCCTACACCATAATGTAGGGAGATACCCGTGAAGGGTCGAAGGCCGAGGTCTGTTTGTTCTGTGTGTACCCCCTTGAGGCACCCACCCCTTGGACGGGATCCAGCCCGTGATCCATTTCTTAGGCCGAAAATCTAAATGTCGCACTTTGACCGAGGTACCTAGTGACCAAATTTTAGGATATCTACCCAGGTGGCAATTATGGGCTACAATTGCACCTTGATCGGATTTTGTGTGGCTATTGGGAAATATCACCAGCTCTTTCGGGATATGCACCCTCTACCCCTAATTATAACTGATTACTTCATCCTTCACTAGTTCCTCTTCTAGTGGTTTCAAACCCCACTGTTGAGTGCTATTGAAAGGTCCAGTGCTATTTTGAGAGGAAGGATGTTACATCTTTTAGGACACGAGCTTTTGTTTTCTTTGTTCTCCCACACGGACAAAAACCACCTACCCACATGTATGCTTCTTTATCAATTGATTTATGTATGATGCTTTTGTGATTACATGCGATTGTGAGATATATTGTGAAGGTCCAAAAAATCATAAACAAAGACTCTTGTTCATTTATTGCTCTCATCACCATTTTTCACACATCCACTTGGCTAGTCGGACATCATAGGGGACCCACAGAATCTCTTTCATTCCAGATGCTTGCTAAATCTCCCTCCCATTCTAAGGGGAGTTCCTAGTCTTGCCAACTCATCAACTCCACCTTCTCACACTCCTGTGAATGCTACCATCTTGGGATTCGCTTTGCTTGGTTCCACTTTACTTGGGTCCACTTCCCAAGGTCAACCATCCACCCACTTTCCTTTACAAGGAAGCAGGGGGTACACTTCTTCCCCAGGAGGAAGTACAACCCCACCTAGCACCCCTCAAGGGTTAGGGACACACAACACTCACACCATAGCTGGAACTAACCTAAGTACACAAACCATTCCCACCATGACGGGAATTAACCCTCCACCACCACCCCAAATGCCATACTTTGCTTCCCTCAATATACTGGATCTAACTAAGCTCACCAATGATCCTATCTTGCATGACCCCACATGGTCCACAATTCCTACCAAACTCCCTTCAGACATTCCCAAGTTTGAAGGAAAAGCAAGAGACGACCCGACCAACCATATCATGACCTTCCATTTATGGTGCTCTTCAAACAACATCATGGACGACTCTGTTCAGTTGAGGTTATTTCAACGCACACTCACTGGCCCATCAGCCAAGTGGTATGTAGAAGAAAAATCTAGGTCATGAGCTTTGAATCTTTGGCCAAAGCATTTTTGACCTTCTTTCAACTACCAATCTGTCATGACAATGGTCTCGAACTACTCTCCGAGTTTAAACAAACCTCTGCTACACACATCGCTGACCACATTCATGAATGGTGTCGACGACATAGTCTATGCAAAGCAGAAGCCACCAAGCAACAATGCCTCAATTGGTTTCTCAAATCACTTGTTTCCCTCCTTGCCAAGGATGTAGCCGCCACCTTCCCCTAATCGAAAGAAGAAGCCATTAGCAAGGATCAACAGTTCGAACTCATTTATTCACAATCAAGATACTTATATACAGTACTACCTGACACCCCGAGACTCGTGCCATTCAGCCAGGACAAACCTAGGATGTCTCACTCAGCGGATGGATTTATTGGTACCACTACACACCACAATTCACACCTCCAACAACCACCTATGTATGTAACACCTCAATATCTGTCGGTATATGGAGGGACCCCTCATTATCCTCCTCCCCCCTATTAACAACCATATCATGTTGCCCTCCCTCTACCCATAAGTGGACCCCCACCAGCACCCACAGTACACCCAATAGCCCAACCAAGTTTTGGTACCCCCTCTACATCTGCTTACACCCTAAGCACTAGTGAAAGCGTCGCGCCTTCCTATGTACCTTATGGATCATTACCACCAAATAATTTGTACTTTCCATTTCTTGGCCCTCCACAACCCATGGCTCCACCACCAGGACACCCACACGCTGGGGTTAATTTTGTTCAACCCTCTCCTGTTCAACAATATCAAAATTTTGAACAGCTGAATACGGCAAATCTGACCCATCAGTCGAACAATGCCAAAAAGAAAGGAAAAAACCGAAACAATAATAATCCAGGACCAGGAGGGAACCAAAACCACCCCCAATAGAACCTACCTGTTGGGGGCAACTAGAATCAGGGGAACCAGAACCCCCAAGGGGGAAATAACAACAAATGCTGAGGGAATAATAACAACAATCTTCGGACAAACTTCCCTTGTGCCCTTTGCGGTGAGTATGTCCATTATACCCACCATTGCCCTCAAATTGTTGACTTTAAATGGATGAAAGAATCCGAAAATGGACCACGTCCCCGAGTACCGCCCAAGCAGACCCCACAACAGTATGTGCAGCAACCCCCCCCCCTAGCTGTGTTACAAAACCCCATACCACACCAAGGGGTGATGAACACCCAACAAGAGATGCATCCTGCCCCACCACAGATGGGACAGTATCCCAACCCAGGCACTCCTACAGATCGCACTATCCTCCTCACTAGTGAGGAAGAAGTCCTTCTACAAATGTGCAGTCGTCAATACAGTGCACCCCCTGACTCCACTCCCACTACCTCGGAAGTAGCCCCAGTCACAACTGGGCCACCTTTGATGATTCCTCGCCCTAATATTGAACCACCCCTTTGTATTCCTCGCATCCCATTATGACGGAATGTTAACAACCCTCAGGCTAGGGCGGCACACAATTACAGTCTGGTCGATGATTTGGCACAATCTCTTATTGCCATGTCAGTTTTATAAGTCCTTCAAACCTGTCCTACTCAACGGAAGTCATTACTTTCCGCCCTGGGGGCAGTCGACCCTATTGATACTCACCTCATCACCTTTGATCTTGATAGTGGAGAACCTCGTCTCCCTGCTCTAGTCGCTTTTCAAATACCAGTTAAAATTAGGAACATCACAGTTCATCATTGCATCATTAATGAAAGTGCATCCACATGCATCATGTCCAAAACTGTATGGAAGAAACTTGGCTCCCCCGAGCTCATACCATCCGCCATTACTCTGAGAGCTTATGATGGACACCCATCATCTCCTAAAGGGCTCTTTCAAAATGTCCCCGGGGGCAAAACTATCCTCATTGACATTGAAGTTACTCCACTAGATTACAACATCTTGTCTGGGCGTAGCTACATGTATGCGATGAAGGCTATGGCCTCTTCTATGTTTCATACAATGATGTTCCCCCACAATGGGAAGATCGTCACTATCGACCAAGTGTCACATTACGAGCCCAACCCTTCCTCCAACATCGATAATATCCTACCCTTTATTCACACTAATCCCAAGGCTTACCCACTCATCGAAATGGGTCCCGAAATTTTCAAAGACCCATCCTTGCTAGGGACATACCATGGAGCACCTCCGCTCATACATCCCTCAACACAAGTATGTGTCATCTCATCCAATCGAACAGGAACTGGAGATACCCTTCCTCCCACAGAGGCTTTATTACTATATGACGTCCCACTAGTTGCAGAGCTCCTTCCTTAGGAATCCCTTGAGAACCCTCCAGCTCCCCCTATTCCTAATTACACCCTCCCCCAGGGCCACATTCCAGTTTGGGAGACAGTCCACCAAGTCATTACTCAAATACCCTTCTTTACCCCCCCACCGAGCGTACAAGCTTTCCAGGTAGTCGCAATGCTTACCCTTCCCAATATGGTGTTGGCAATTCCCGTATGGTATCTACATCCACTTGAGATGGTCCCTCAACCATCCCTCCCTCCCCAAATAGAAGGAATCTCAATGTAGATTCCCATACTTACACCCACCACACCACCCACACCCCCACTCACTAGCAAACAGAAGAAGAAAGAGCCCGCCGCTCCACTTCCACCATGAGTTCAACCTCCTTATGCACTATGCGAGAAAGATGGACACCCCACCAATAAGTGCCCATCTCTCCCCGAGCTGCGCAATTTAATCCAACCCCCTCGAGCAACGACATCGCTCGTCGCTTCATCTAGTTCACCTAATGCTACCATTACATCCTCTACAGGTGGCAAAGTCCTGCGGACCAAATTCGCATGTGCCATTTGTTCAGAATACGACCATTACACCCACCATTGCCCTGCGCTACCTCACTTCTGGCAGACACTAGCAGCCGTACACTAGAGTTTTCAGCAAGAACCCCTCACATCTGCATCATCTCACACACATGTCACTGACATTCACTACGTCATGACCTCCGTCAATGAATGTATGCAATGTCCTTGCGCTCTATGTGAATCACTCAATCATTTCACATATCAATGTTCTACGATCATTGAATATAGGTGTCGTCAATTGGCCCTTCTTCCCAATCCTACCATCACCCCACCTCCGGTGACGCCGATAGTCCCCCCTTCTCCCTCCCCAGATACGGTTTATATATTTCCCCCTAAACCTGAGGCACTCCCGACTCCCCCATGGTTCTTGGATAGTTTATATGAGGATTTGCCCCCAAATCCCCCCAATTCTCCAGTTCATTTCCCCATGGAAATTTTGCGCCCGACTACCATTTTTAACCCACAGTATCTTGATATTTGGTTTATGTCGAGCAAACCTGTGCAACCCCCTTGCGCCATTCCCCCTACCTCTTCACTAGAAAATAACAACACGATGATAGTCCCCAAAGTTATTCCCCTGGATCCATTATATTCTCGACAGTTCCACTATGACGAAGACATCCTCGAGGAATTATCTTCCCCCGATTTCCCATGGGATGCGCTCCATCACAGAGCACTCTTTCTTTCACAAGAAGCCTTTGTGCCTCCTAAACAAGGCCCGATATACGCAATCGAAACCAAAGATTTTCTCCCCTCGGGGCATATATATTGGTTCAATAATCCTATCCCTGCCCCCGACGCTTTTGAAGAAGGCAATATGGCCAACATTTCCCCCACCGTCAAAATTGATATTTCCATCAAACCTAGAATCATAGAGGAAATTACCATTGACGCCGCATGCTCTCCTGAAGAACTCATCGCTTACAAAGCTCTCTTCTAGGAATACTGGGACATTTTTGCCTAGTCATATACAGAGATGCCCGACCTTGATTCCTCTATTGTCGAACATCGTATAGACACATGGCCCGATATCACACCTGTACGGCAAAAGAAAAGTCCTTTACACCCATCTAAAGTGGCAACCATCAAAGCTGAGATTGACAAATTATGCACTACAGGGTTCATATACCCCATCACATATACGTCATGGGTCTCCAACCCCGTCCCCGTTAACAAAAAACAAGGCACTATCAACGTCTGTACAAACTTTCACGATCTCAATCATGCTTGTCCCAAAGACAATTTTCCAACGCCTTTTATCGACCAAATTATCAATGATCGTGCTAGCCATGAAGCTTTGTCCTTCATGGACGGTTTCTCTGGCTACAATCAAATTCAGATCCACCTAGCCGATCAATACAAAACCGCATTCACTACCCCTTGGGGTACTTTTGCATTTTGTGTCATGCCTTTTGGCCTCAAGAACGCTGGAGACACTTTTCAACGTGCCATGACATACATTTTTCATGATCTGGCCCAAATAATTCTCGCTTACTTGGATGATCTCACCGCTCGATCCAAGAAACGCACTCAACAACTCGATGACTTACGCATTGTATTTCATAGGTGTCGTGAGTACAATATTCGCTTGAATCCCCTCAAGTGCGTATTCTGCATCACCGTTGGACGCCTCCTTGGGTTCATCGTCTCCCAACACGACATCACACTAGACCCCATCAAGGTCCAAGCCATCACGAAAATTTCTCCACCACGGAATTTACACCAACTACAAAGCCTACAAGGCAAAGCTAACTTTTTACGTCGCTTTGTCCCCGATTACGCCACTCAGGCACATGGTTTCCTTTGCCTCTTACATCATGATATCCCATTCCAATGGCATGAACATGCTCAAACCGCCTTTGATGATCTCAAAGCGGCCCTCTCCCATGCCCCGTTGATTAGTCCACTCAACTATAACCACGACTATATCCTCTACTTATTGGCCTCAACCATCTCCGTAGCAGGAGTTCTCGTCCAATTAGGGGATGACGACCGTGAGCATGTCATTTACTATGTTAGTAAAAGCCTTTCAGGGTCACCCTTGAAATGCAATCACGAAGAGAAACTTGCCCCTGCAGTTGTCCTCGCAGTCCAGAAACTACGCCATTACATTCTGCTTCAAACTACCAAGGTCGTAGCAGATTCCAACCCAATGCAATATTTGCTCAGTCGCCAGAAAATTAATGGCAAATTTGCCCAATGGATCATCATCCTTCAGGAGTACGACCTCGAATTTTCAACACCCAAGAGCAAGAAAGCCCTCATCCTCGCCTAACTCATCACGACATTTCCTTCCAATACAACCAGTACTCCCATCAATACTGACTTCCCTGACGAGCATCTCTTTTACATCCCCTCGGATGATCCTTGGTACGATGATCTCCTCGTCTACCTCCGAACACAGAAGTTCGAAAACCACCTCTCCAGGGATGATCATCGGCGTATTCGACATCAGGCCCCTCGATACCTCATTATCGGCGATATCTCATATAGGCGAGGGGTCGACACCATAGTTCGTTGATGTTTGACTATTGACGAAGCTGGTAGAGTCTTGAATGACTGCCACAGCGGTGCATGCGGTGGCCACCTCTCAAGGATGTCCACCGCCCAGAAAATCATTCGAGTAGGCTATTTTTGGCCCACATTGTTTCACGACTGCATCCACGCTATGAAGCGATGTGACAAATGTCAGCTATATGCCAACAAAGCGAGAGCACCACCTACTCTTCTCGACCTAGTCATTACTGTCGGTCCCTTTTGCAAATGGGGCATAGATTTCATGACTTGTAACCCTCCATCTAGCAATGGGCACAAATACATCGTCGTGGCAGTCGATTATTTCACTAAATGGGTTGAAGCCATGCCCACCTTCAACAACACCGCTGACACTGCAGCATGTTTTTTCTTCAACCACGTCATCTCCCGCTTTGGAGTCCCCCTACAACTGGTCTCCGATCACGGGAAACACTTCGAGAATGAGATTTTTGTCGAACTTTCCATTAGGTTAGGCTTCTCCCACGAGTTCGCCTCTCCATATTACCCTCAGTCCAATGGACATGTAGAGGCGGTCAACAAGGTCCTCAAAACCATGTTGCAGTGCACGGTTAACAAACATAAGACCAATTGGTATCATATGTTGTTTTCTACACTGTGGGCTTATTGCACGACAGTTAAAACTGCCACTGGTTTCACACCATTTCATCTTGTCCATGGGGTCGAGGCCACTCTCCCCATTGAATGTGAAATCCCCACATTATCCATTGCTATTGAGCTATTACCCGACACTGCTCCAATGGAGCAGCGTTTGTTGAACTTAGAGTCACTGGATGAAGACCGCCAGTCTTTATTACATAACAATGAGGCAACCAAAAAATGGTCGAAGGCCACCTTTGATCACCATGTCAACCTCTGATCATTCAACGAAGGTGACCTCATCCTTGCTTACGATATCTCTCACGATACCTTCGGTCATGGCAAGTTCGAGTCATTATGGCATGGACCTTACATCATCCAACATTGGCTCACTAAAGGCGTATACATCCTAGCCTCTTCCAAAGGCCACCCCCCCAAGGAACCCGTCAACGAGTTGTACTTAAGGAAATTTTATGCCTGAGCGTAGCCATGCTACACTAGGCTTTTTCTTTTTGTAGAGTTTTTTTTAGTTTTCTTTTTCCTCCATATCTTGCGTCTAATCTATCATTTGTGTTATTAACAGATGCCTCCTCCATTGGCCTTCCACATTGGTTGCGCCGACGGAGCTAGTCGTTGGAGACAGAATCTCGCTTGGGCCGCTTGGGCCCTCTATACCCTCTCGCATGAACTGCTCCACTCCAGTGGCATATGCCTGGGCTCAGCTACCAACAACCAAGCAGAATACACAGCCGTCATTGGCCTCCTTACCGAGGCCAGTAGCTTCCATATTCATCACCTTAGCATCTTACTAGATTCCCAACTCGTCGTCCTCCAACTCAACAATGTGTACCATGTACACGATCCAAGCCTCTTCCGCAAATACCTACAAGTTAGACTTTTATCTCGACATTTTGATTCAACACATTCACACATATTCCATGACAATTTAATCAAATAACAGATAATATGGCTAACCTAGTGTTAGATTGGCATTTGTCCCATCAAGTTACCATTACACATACATAACTCATCAAAAGTCAGTCTCAACATATAAAATAGACATCATAACCAAAAAACATCAACACATGTGAACATCAAAAAGATCCCAAAATGTATATCCATATATATATATATATATATATATATATATCGTTCATATGTGCCATCAATGTTTACAAAAAAATAGTACATATACAACATCCGTAGGTGGGTGAACCACCTCACCCCTATAAATACAAAATCGGTGTCCCAACACCATATACAAAATGGGCTCGCAAGACTATGCAAAAATAACTATACAGGGGCACTCATGGAGCCTCTAAAGCTCCACCACCTGGTCCTCTCTCGGGAGGAGGTGCCCCACCAGCTAGGGGTCCCTTAGGTCCTAGGGGCAATTGCCCAGTCATCATCGCACCCGCTACAGCTGCTCTGTGGACCACGGTCTGCCACTCCATTGGAAGGCCCACACACTGCTCTAGGACTCCCTCGTCCTGAATACGTGACCACAAGCCCTCAGGCACTCCCTATAGTACCGCCTCCAAGCGGCGACGAATATCCTCTAACTCTCCCCTGGCCCCCGCCGGTGGGGCATGAGAAGGCCCTACACCAGAGTCATCAAAATGACATCTCCTGCCTGCTCTCTCATCCTCAGCCGGCCTCGCACCACCCTCATCTCGCTATCGTCTCTCCCCATCCCGTGGCTCTCCTCGCGGTGGTCTCACTAGCCCTTGATGCGCTGGCGCTCTGACCAGCTCAATCTCCCATCCAGGAGGTCCCACATCTGCACACACAACAAACAAATGATAGCATCAACATCCATCTATACATAAAGAACATGTTATTCTATCTAAAAATCAAAACATCAAATAAATTCACATACCTCTACGATCGAACACCTCTCCCGGGGGCAGCACCATCTCTGGGTCATCCCGGAAATGCACCCCACTATATGGGAACTAGAGTATGATCTATGGCATCTGATGCCACACCCATGCAACCTCGGTCATAAAATAATGGCCACCCTCCCCCCCACCATGGCGAACCAGAATCATCACCCACCGCCTCAGTAGCGACTCTCACATACCCGGGTGTCTAATAAAACTCTCGGGCGCAACATGGGCACCCTCTCCAAAAACCATGCGACCAAGATGGACCCAAAGGCAAACTCCCTCGAGTCAGCAGCTCGACACCTGTCGAGCTGCCCCACCATCTTGGCGTGCAACATCAAGCCCCAGGCAAAATGCTCACCCCCCAGTGCCCTCTGCATAATCCTCAGCTGACCCCCATTGATCCGTTGAGTCGCGAGAGATCCATACTCTCACAATCATCGATGCAACACACCGATGCACCAAGGCATCCATCACCCCAATCCTCACCATAGATTCGAACATGTAGTTCTCTCCTGAACAATAGGTCTGGGCTAGGACAACCAACTGCCCATCCCTGGGTACCACGGGCTAGGACAGCCAACTGCCCATCCTTGGGTACCATGGGCTAAGACAACCAACTTCCCATCCCCAGGTACCATGGGCTCGGAAGGTAGCAGGGTCCCCCAAAAAGGGAGCCCAGTCAAAAAGTATACATCCTCTACAGTAGAGAATGCCAGGTGCTCACCTCGCATGATGAAACACTACAAATCTGGACTCCACATCGAAATCAAGAACTGCAGAAGGTACTCTCATGCCCTCACCAGTGACCACTCAAAAAACTTCAGCAACCCACAAGCTGCCAAAGCACCACGAACAGTTGGCTCCTCATCTCTCACTGCCTCTCTCAGGCGCGCCCAGTACCTCTCCCTCCAATGGATCGGCATTGTCAATTGGTCGCTTGCACCCACACATAAAAGGTTTGATCAGCCATCACAACTCATAAAAACATCAAAATCTCCAAAAAAGATTAGTTTTTACACCCTTCAGCTTTGCCTCAGAGGCGTGACTTTTTTCCCCACAGGTGCGCACATATGCGCGCCTGTTCACCCCACAGTCGCGCACTCATGTGTGACTGTTGGCAATATAGGGGTGCACCCATGGGCCCCTGTCACATCAACAGACGCTCACCCAAGCACAGATGTCCGCTCCACAGTTGCACACACTTGCACAATTGTCAGGAACACAGTCGCGCATGGATGCATTGTTGTGCTTTACACAGGCGAGCATCCCATGCGCGCCTGTTTTCCCCATTTGGGTGCCCCTATGCGCGGCTCTCCAAATTATAGCCGTGCACTTGTGTGCGTGAAACACTTGATCGCCCGCGCACTGGGGGGCCCACCCTCACAAAACCCCCTTGTATGGCCATCCGTACAATCCCTACCCAAAAAATAACCCCTAGCTACTGTGCAGGAGAATACGACCACTAACCTGAAACTCATTGATCCTGAATTGGCTGGCTCGATCTCCCGGAATCTCTAAATCTCTCCTCAAATCTCTCGTCCAATCACTCTGGAAGCAGGTACAAATGAGGTGGCAATGTGGGCCCTACAGCTATATATAGTCCCTTTTGCCAAACTTCCATACTCCATTCCGGGAGCTCTGAGCGTCCGTTTTTGGATCCATCTTCAGCCACGGGACCAGGATCTCGTCACCTACACAGTCACAATCTCTGGGCCACCATCCATCCTCGGCCCCCGGGGAGCATTTTTCTCACATCACACCCAGGTACGCATGCTTATGTTCAAAATTATCAAATAACCATTATATGTTCTTTATCTTCAGATATTGTTCACGTCAGGTATTTGGTTTTCATGTGTGCAGGTACTTGGTCACCAAAAATTAGCACAGCCCTTTAAGGTATAAGATCGCTACTAGCATGTAATCATTCCCTCTGAATATCAATTGCATCTCCCAGTCACACCCTCCAATATTTGTCTCTCAGGTCCCCCCATTCGGTTCTACAGTACTCACACCTCAGCTGCATTTTAGTACTATCACCCAATAACACTCTTCCCCACATGAGTTGTCCCATTTACAGTCCTTCTTGACACTTTGACACTCATGTTGCTTTCACCCCCTAGGGTTGGGAGTCCTCATAGTCTTTGCATTCCCGAGAATTATCTGCATGCTCCTTCTCCTCGTTTTTCTAACTTCCCCATCATGGACTCCCACGTAATCTCATTACGATTCACATTTGACTGCACCTCCACAGTATCATTAGCCCTCCATCTCATTCACCCTTAGTTTTCCCATCTTCAGATTGTCCTCCATTCATTTCACCTAATACAAAAACCCACCTATGGGGCCCCCACCCTCCACCTGCTTTCCACACAACTTGTGCCCTCACAGGCCAAGCCATATTGCACTAGGGCAACCGTTTCTGTATCTGTACACTTTTCCCAACTGATTCTTTATTTATTTGGTAATTGTAAAAAGCCTTTGTTTCCAGCCTTTACATAGCTTTTTGTCGTCACCCTTGGCAACCTTCCTTTTCTAGCAGAAGCAACCCATGTTGCCCTTGGTTGGGGCATTCATTACCTTCTTTTCCTATTGACATCATTCATAAACCCTGAGTATCCCACAATCCATTTATCCATGATCTCTGCGTTTGTCCATTTTGTCATGCCTCTGACACAACTTAACCCTAGTCTAGTCATCCCCCTGACGCTAGATTCAGTTCCACGGTTGCTGCCACTTATCCTTCACAAATATCCCCAACCAAGGGTATTCTTGAGTCTCACCGCATCTTGACTTCATCCATGTATCTCCTCAGTCCCTGATCTTATCATGTGGATTTCATGAAGCCCTTTGCTTCTTGGTATCGCGTCTCCCTTCCTATCGACATCAACACAGTTTCCAGAAAGGCGACAGTATCTTGACTTTCATTACCTTTCTAATGAGGTGTCTCAGACGACACAGAGAGAACCACCATTGCTCTCTGTTGTCGTTGACCCCCACGACATTCGACTTCAACTCTTTATCATGTTGCGGTGGGTCTTACTTTGCAACTATTGCAGTTGCTTTTTATATTTGCCAAAGACCTCTGGAAATTGATAGGCTATCAATGCCTGCGTATCATCAACACTTCTTACAAGTGTCCTCACCTCTTTTCAGAGTTTGTTCACCATCATAATTGTCCTATGCTATTATCAACACGCCCCTGAGGACGTTGCAGTCGTTTACACCAACACACAACTTCAATTACTGTATTACACATTTTTGAGTTACATGATATGAGCATGGGGCATGCCCGCCTCGTTTGTACATAGTTTTATTTTTCCACACCTTGCGAAAGGTTTGGGTCCTACAGGCTCCCCTCTCCCTCCAACGGGTCGCTCTTGAAATCCCCCTCAACACTCTTTCTTACACATGTACTCTCAGTAGAAGAAACATTGATGTATTTCGGCTATATGTATGCTCCTAACCTCATACATCAGGGGGCATCTGTTATCATTGGAATTTCATCTGCAAATGGTTACAGGAATCCAGCATCTTCAAAACACCCATTAGTTCATCCATGGCCTAGAAAATTCATTTCCAAAGGGCACAAAACTATACAACTGGTTAAAAAATCAGCATGCGCTAAGGATACAAAGGCAGCGTGCGCACGTGCGTCAGTCAAATAACGTCGGAAAAGCGCATATACGTGACTATGGACGCAAAAAGCCGCGCACACCTCAAAACAACGAATTTATGATTTTGGTCGGCCTTCCACCCACTTCTGGTTCATCTTCCAAGTCGATTTGACACCCAAATCCAAGATGAATCTGAGTGGGGGGCTGGTCAAAGACCTAAGGGTGCCCTAAAGAGCCCCTTGTTCACACTAAAGATTAGTTGAATAATGCCTCAAAGCTTTGCTATAAAACGAGACCATGGGTACACTATATTTTCAAGGAATTCATTTGTATTGTTATGCTGCCTATATTTTCTTGGAGAATCCTCTTTTCTCATCAAAAGCATACAAGCACCATTTCATTTAGCCATTCACATCACCTCTTGAGTGGATGGGATTTGGATTTCTTCACCATTTCCTTTTAGTTTGTTACTTGTAAGAAGAGCTCAATCATTGGGGGTTCAAGAGCCCTCCCTTGGAGGAAGAGGGGACCCATAAGTCTCCCTTTCTCTTCGGTGTTTTCCCACTAATACAACTTATCCATTGATGGCATGCATGTTGTTTAATTTTTGTTCTATTTCCCTTATGCACTCTAGTTTAGTTTATTTTATTGTTATTAGTTTAGTTCTTTGTTTATTTCTTATGCTTGATGTTTCTAACTCTTGCATTCACTGTTGTCTTCTCCAGCTAACCCAACTGGACTTGTAAGCGTCCTTATTTTTCTCATTTAGGTGACAAAAGGGATGCAACAGTGGTCTTTTTCCCTTGTACATCCCTCCCTCTATCCTCACAAAACTCCTATTTAAATCACGCATGTGTTCTCTCCTGATGGTCTTCTTCTGGTCTGGTATTCTATTTCGGTTTGCACTTGTCCATATGGACTCAGTACTATCCCACACCATGTTGGCGTCGACACAATTATGGATTGAATCAACCATTTATGGAAATGATGGCTTCTACATCCAGCTCAAGTCGATTAATATGAGTGGCAGGGTGGTTTGTTTCATGGAATTGAAGTTGGAGATAAATCATATCCATGGGTGGCGACCTTCCACACATAGGCAAGTTGGTTCAAAAGAAGTGACAAGGTTCGTAGGGAGAATGAAATTGTTATGTAAGCCTCTGGCATCTGTCAGTCGATTCAAAAATATTTTCATTCTCAAACATCTAGTTAAAACTTAGGCCAAGTTCATAGAGCACACAACAGTTGTGGAAAGAGGAATAGAAGATATGGAAAATAGATGTTCTAGTGTTGCATGCTAGTGATCGGAGTTGCAAGCTGAGGAGAAAGAGGCTTTGGTGGACTCAATGAATGCCCTTCACATCAGACTCAACAATATGTCATCCCAAATACATAATACTATGGAGCTGCTCATAAAGCAGAGGTAAGGGCAACAATAATTGTGTGACGAGGTAGATACTATCCATTTAGAAGTTGAGGAGCTACTCCAGCCCCATCAAGTTTGGTCTCGATACTCTCAGACGCTGTCTCTTCTCCAGACCCTCCCAGGCAGGTACCTGATTTGAATTCACCCCTAGAATCTCCAGAAGGGGAGCAAGATAAGCAAGACCCTCCAATTATGTATCCCTCTTATGTATTGCATTACATTTTGATATCAGGGCATCTACTATAGGATTTGTAGCAACAACTATTGTATCTCTTATTTAGTACTTAGATATTTTGATAGATTGCTTGCAAATATAGTAATACTACAACCTGATTTTGACAGTGATACATAAGTTGATTTTTTTCCAATGTAAGACTTCTCTCTGCGAGACTTATCACAAACATTTTGATTAAAATTTCTCCTAGTTCTATTGAAAAAAATGGTCATATGTAAGTTCAAATTGTTATTCATATTGTCATGGCTATCGATCAAGCAACAATATGAAACAAGGCCTTCAAGTCTATGAAGGATATTTGAAGCTCATGGGCCTAACATTCATTGTAGACCCCTTTGTTTAGTTCAAAGTGATAATTTTGAATGGTGGCTAGTTTGGCCTTTGATGTTTAAGTCTCGAGCAAGTACGTTTGAAGACACCCGATGACAATGCCTTTCGAAAGAGGTTCAATCTTTTGAAGAGCCCCAATGAATTGTTGGGGGATACCAAAATATATGTTCCTTTTAATATTTCAAAGTACCCCGATGGTTCATTAGGGCATATTGAAATATGTATTTCTTTAATCTTTTGAAGAGCCTCAATGGTTCATCGAGGCATATCGAAAAATGTGTTCCTTTTGATCTTTCGAAGATCTTTGATGGTTCATCTAGGTATATCAAAAGATGTGTTCCTTTCAATCTTTCAAAGAGCCCCGATGGTTCATTGGTGCACATCAAAATATGTGTTCCTCTCTATATTTTGAAGAGACTTGATGGTTTATCAAGTTATATCGAAAGATTTGTTCCTTTGATCTTTAAAAAATCCCATCAAGGCATATCAAAAGATATGTTCCTTTCGAGCTTTCAGAGAGCCCCGATTGTTTATCGAGGAATATCAACATATATGTTCCTTTGATCTTTCAGAGAGGCACGATGGTTCATTAGGGCATATCAAAAGATATGTACCTTTGATCTTTTGAAGAGCCTGGGGTGGTACATCAAGGCATGCCAAAATATGCTCTTATTTTTATCTTTTGGAGATCCTTGATAGTTCATTAGGGCATATTGAATGATCTCCCTTTCATATTTTAAAGTAGCCCAATGGGTATGACTTTTGAAGGATGAGCCAAGGGTTGATGACTCAATCTGTAAAGGTTCTTTCGAATAAGCTAAATAAGGTCATTCAAAAGGAAACTTGTGGTAATTGATCATAACCAGTGGAAAAAAAAGAAGAATAAGACAAAAATTTGTTCCCTCTTTCTCTACAAGGCTACAAAGGTGGATGGAGACATTAAAATTCATAGCTTTCAATGAAGGATTGTTCCTAGATTCTCTACTTAAGTAATCATTTGAAGAGACATGGTTTTTGTAACCCTTGGATCCCTTGTTTGGATTCACAACATGACCCTCGAAAATTCCACAAGGACTACTTATAGGCTCTGATAAGTTGAATATCTCTACTCCATGAACATCTTGATTTTCCTTTACAATCAATGGACAATCCTTCTTTAGGTGTCTATAAATATGACAAAAGAAAACATTTGAAAGAAATACCAACATAATCCAGGGATTTTTGGTAGGAAAAACTCCCATATTCAATATCCATACTATTCGGTAAGCCTTCCTTTAAATTTAGTTCAATGTAAATCTTCACTACAATGTTCATCCTCCCAAGGTTGCGACTATCCCTTAAGTCCAAGAATTTCCCTAATAATGTACCAATAACCTTTATAGACTGATTACTTGTTTCATAATTCTAACATGAGTGCCAAAAGCTTAATCTAAATTGGTTGAAGACTATTTTTCTCCCTCCTAGGATTAAATTTTAGAAATTTCCCGATGAGATGACAATAATGGTTTCTAATGCAACTCGAAAATTACTTCTTTCTTAGAGGTTTCCTCACATAAGCTTCACCTTATTGACCAATATCTTATCACATTCATTCATAAAGGGGGTTTTTAAATTATGAAAAACAAAGTCAATATATTATAGGTGTTGGTGCGTATAAAAAGGGGTAATGGGTAAACATAAGGAATATCTAGTAAAAATAAGGTTTTTTTAATTGGAAATGTATTGGGGGGTTAAACAAAAGGATTTGGAGAGGTATTTATCAATATATAGTGAAATTAGGGGTATTCTTTAATATCCCATGATTGAATGCACTATGTCATAGGTTTATTGAGTGGAGACCCTGTGGGTTTCCTAGATCTTAACCCTATGGATTTGCAACCTTAGGGACATTACAAAATATAAACAAAATAGTAGCAAAAATGGACAAATTCAATCCTTAACATTTCCAATCCACTAGGTAATTCAAAAGATAAGGTACCAAAGTGTTTCAATAAGTTTCAACCCTTTATAAAAATATTATCATGCATATAGAAGATATGCAAACACTCATGACAATTGTAAATATAGTTGTAAATCTAGCCTTATATTCTTCAATTATAATGTTAAATCACTTAAAATATTCATCCTTAACTTGTGTCAAATCAACAAGACATGTAAATATGGAAATCACAAACCATGAAGAATATGGACAACTGAAAATTGAATCTGCAATAAGACAAGTATTGGACAACTAAAAACTTCATTAATATGTATAAATATGAAGTTCATGTACCATAGCCTTGTCCCGACACTAGTACAATCCTCTAGCTCTCAAAAATCCTAGACAAGGAAAACCAAGAAAACCTTAGCTCGCACCAAGGAGATCTAATAAGCACAAATCACACAAGCACGTCCTCCAAGGCAAGGTGTATCCTCTTCTTCTTCACTTCAACAAGTATAACCGAGGGTTTCATCTAAAAAACCTAATATCCAAATCTCCAAGGGATGAAACCCCAACCCTAATTTTCAAGATGTTATAAGAAGCTCAAGAAATGAGAGAGAGAGAGTACAAAAAAAAATCCACGAGAGAGACGAGAAGTGGTGCACTCCTCTTGATCACATCTCTACATAAGTATGAACAAGAACGAATGAGTATAGAAAGACCATCATAGTCAATTGGGTTTAGCTCGGGTCGTAGGTAGGAATGATTATGATCCTCCCCACCTAGGTTATATTCCCTCGAGTGACATGTTGTAATGGCTTCGAACCTTGTTGTTGACTGGCCTTGTGCCCTGACCATCCTTGAAATGAGAAGAAGTATTTAGGGGTTTTCTTCAGGGACAATTTCTTTGAAAAGAAAAAAATAAAAAAGGGAAAAAAAAATAGAAAGACCATCATCTCCAACTTCTTCTTCGTAAGAGTAAACCCCAATATCTTGCAAGAGCAAGCTCCCAACAAAAGACATCCTCTTTCTCGTTCATAGCTTCTCCCATGGTTTCCTTATGAACCCCAACGACTCACTCCAAGAAAACAAGTAAAAAGAGAAGAGTACAAACAATGATAAATGGAAGGACTCTCTCCTTCCTCTCTATATATGAGCGACAAGGGAGGCCAATAATACACATACGGTTCTATGCCCTTGCAAGCAACCTGCAAAGGCACATGTAGGCTCCTGCATGTGAATTGTTACGCTCTAAGGGTATGCATGTCAAGCTCCAAGGTGATGTCGTCCACAATCAAGGCTCCAAATGCAAGGGTGCTCCATGAGATGTGTCTAAAGCTCCTCCTACAAGCCTCTAATGACTCCAACAAACCTCCTAAATGATGTACTCTATTGGGTCCATTCCCCCTACCTGAACATTATCGCAATCCATGTGTCCCCAAGTCAACTTCAAATCTCCATGTGAGCATCCAAGCTATCTCATGTTGTCCAAAACCCAACTTATTAGAGTAAATTTGGGGTGTAAAATGGGTCTTCTAAGAAAACTATTAAAACAGTAAAATATATGCCATGTCACACTAAGTTAGTGGTGTTATCTAGTGAAGGTTAATCTACATCATCTCATTAATGATAGTTGCTAAGTAAGTTAAGTTAGTATAGAGTCACAAAATGATGGTTAAAAATAATAACAAAAGGTTTATATTCTCATGCACACAATAAATGATATAATATTATCTAATATTAGATAATATTATATCATTTATTGTGTGCATATAATAGTTATATAATATTATTATATTTGTTGTTGTAGTATTATACATTATTATGATATTTATATAATATATGTTGTTAGTTATATTCATCATTATATAATATAATATATAATATATTCTTTACTTATTAGTTATATTTTTCATATATATATTTGTTAGTTGTTATATATAAAATAAACTATGTTATTATATATTATATATAGAAGTCTTTATAGTAGATAATTTAAGGTGACTTCATTATGATATTAATATAATATATGTTGTTAGTTATATTCATCATTATATAATATAATATATAATATATTCTTTACTTCTTAGTTATATTTTTCATATATATATATTTGTTAGTTGTTATATATAAAATAAACTATGTTATTATATATTATATATAGAAGTCTTTATAGTAGATATTTTAAGGTTACTTCATTATGATTTTAATTAGTGTGAGATTTATATTTTTAAGGACTTAAAGTAGTGAGAATATAAAATATTCTATATTTATTATTTCAAGAATATTTATCATATCTCGAGATGATATTACCAAGATCTTAACTAAGTTGAGGTTTATATGTATTTAAATACTGTTAAATACAAATATGACATATAATAATTTTTTACTTCTATAGGTCCAAATCAACTCAACAATTATCATTGACTCAAATTCTTGAAACTATATTGGTTTTTGAATTCCAACTAATCCACATAGATTTTTCTTATGACGTCCATTTTAGACCCCAAATTTACTCTAATAGTGTCCTCGTCTACGATGTCAATTGCTCCACCTCCATTGCAGGGCATTCTCTAAGCAAGTCTTTGATTATTTCTAATAAGTTTAAGAGTCCTAAGTTGAACAAGACTTGAAATGAATCATACAGGTAAGAAACTAGCAGTAAGCACCTGCAAATCTGTACTTGAAGTAAGCAATATTCCATAATACAATTCTAGGATAGCAATAGAAATCCTTTAATTGCATTTAACATCATTGTTCACCCTTGAAAAGAGATATTTGTAACCTCCTCCATGTGGCCAACATGTAGAATGCCACCAAATTACATGAAGATCTCCAACACCTCAAGGAAGATTGTCACCCAAGCCTCCAACCAAGGTCAAGCCACCATTAAGTAAGCCATCTTCAATGTGCAAATCCATCATGGACGTCGAGGGGCCGATCACACATCTTGTATCCCAAATCTCATGAAGCACCCCCAAACATCGTGAAAACACTTTTAGAGTAACCCCAATAGTTAACACAGATCATGGAGTCCTACACTCAAGGCTAAGGATGGTGACCCCTAAAAATCATTTTCCTTCCATAATTTGCTTTGTGTGCTCTCCATACAACTTGAAGACAAGCCATCCCTTGGCTAGGATGGGGAATTTTGACGTGTACCCTAACAATAGGTATGATAGGCTTCTTGCCTAGTGAAAAAAAGTTATTTGTATGATAAGCATCCATTTTTTTTCCTATCAGAGCTAAATTATGCAACTCCATTACTTCGTTTAGGACAACGTACTCACCTAATACTAATTTGACTTTTCTATTTTTAACTTAACATTTCTCCACCTCTTTTTAATCCCATTCAGCCTCAAATTCCCCACTTCTAAGCTACGACTCTTGATAGACTTTTTACTACCCAAAAAGTCTTCAATAAACTCTTCTGCTAAAATCATATGAGAAATCGCCTCTCTACCATGATATGGATCAACTCTAGTTTGAACCCACCTAGGTTATGATTGGTGAACTCTTGCAAAAATTGGAATGAGAAATGGGATGAATGTGGACTAGGGATGGAGGCATAGTCCTTATTGAAACTCACATCCACACATCACCCAAAGTGAGCTTTGGCTCATTTTCACCCCCCTCATCAAACCTTAGATACACAACCTGACCCATTCTTAAGGGATAACCACTTACTTTATCTTTGTCACACCCATTGTTAAATGGTACATCATTGATGTTAATGTCTCCCCCTAACTCATAATTTTAAGGATGACTATAGATTGTATACTTGTCAAAATATTCACTGGAATGCTAATTATACCCCTTTGAGAACTTTTTCCAGGTAAGATACTAAGTTGTGGAGAAATATTCCTGATCATATGATCATTGCTAATTGAACCATTGAAAGAGCTAAGGTCTTTCAGTCCTAGTTCCATAACTCATAAGCCAAAGATATTTCTACCTTTATAGTTCTCCTTGAGCCAAGGAAGTCCTCTTGCGAGGGAAAGATAGCATTCCCACTCAAGAGCTTGAGACGATCATGAGAGTAATCTACCAATTATTCATCCTTATCCATCTCCCCCTCTGGAAAGGCTCTAATTCACCTTTAATTCCACATATACCAATATTGCATTGTAAAATATTGTTTTTGCTAGCACCTCTTCACTAACTTAGTGATGACTAATTAATTCGAGTAATTTCATCTAACTCGGAGATGGGTCATTAATGAGATTACAAACAAAATAAATCATGTACAATATATGGTCTGCACAAACACACACCATTAATGTAGTGTAGGGTTCATAACTCCCTACAAAAAAAACAAAAACATTTTCAAATACCTAGGATTAACTTCTTCTAATTGAATATTTTTTTCCATGTTGTCACACTCACACCCTCCAACATGTAGACGAGAATGAGATTGCTAGTACCTTGCCAACTCCAATCAACAACTAGCTAACTAAGAGCCCCAATTAACAATCTACTCATGAAGAACGAACATGTCACAAGTGGGATTTGAACTTGGGTGAGGAGGACACCAACTTCTCCTCTCTGCCACTTGAGCTAGACCCAATCGACATATAATTGAATATTTACAACAATCAATGCTTAAAGAGGCATGGATGAAACCACCAAAGTCCACTGGAGGAAATTCTTGCAATAGTTAGATTGACACAAATCACATGTGTACATAGATAAACATGTGACCCTTAAGGTCCTAAAGTTACTATAGTCAACTAATAGGTTCTCTACCCTAATCTACACATAGAGTTTTCCTTTTTGCATCGAGAGAACCAAACTGCCATCGCAGCCTAAAGTGGATGATATGTGTGAAATATAAGTAACGTCCCCAGCCACCAACATGCGGAGAAATGTCACTACAGGATGTCTCTCTTAGCTCTGATACCATTTTGTAACGTCCCCAACCACCAACAAGCCGGGCAACGTCACTACAAGACGTCTCTCTTAACTCTGATACCATTTTGTAATGTTATATGCATGCATATCTAAGACAATTAATAGTTACAACATTTTGTTCATGTTACTTATTCATGTGGAAATAACAATAAGCCTACACATGCAACATATATGATATATCTAGGCATTACTCGTCAAGTTATAAAACATGTACGATTACATCACATACAATCAACATATATTTGGTACTTATCTTTCAATAGATGACCACCAACTGCGTGTAGACCTTCCACGAACCTCCCAGCCTTAGACCACGTTGCTCATCATGCTTAGCAGTGGGTCACCCCTGAGCTGGGACTAAACTCCACCCAGGGCAAAGGAATCCTAGACCTAGGCTGAGGCTACTAAAATTGCACAGCACATCTTGAAGGATTTCCTCCAAGGAATCACTTACGCCCACAACTCACAAACTCTCATTCCCCACATGCCTGTCCCACCCCAGGAGTGTACACCTTCGCTGTCCAACAATCCATCGACTGCTACACCTCCCTTTCCTTGGGCTTCAACAACAGGCAAGATTGGGAATTCTAAGAGCTCTGTAGCTGCTACTGGACTCCATCCAGGAGAACTCACTTCCCAAGAAAACTCTCTCACTTGGAGAGAGTTGTTCACAGGTCTGACGACCTACTTCTTCAATCACAACAAACTCTCTCTCACTTGGAGAGAGTAGCGCACCGGCCTGATAACCTGCTTCTTCAAACCAACTCTTAACCAAATACAACAACAACATTTGGCTAACGCACAGGTGATGGTAATAATCGAAAAAAGGCAAGGAAATAGAATATGGCAGCAAGACATGCTCAGCCAAGGAACTGCATTGGCAGCAATAGCCAACCGCTAAGACACAACACAGCCTCAGGCAAATACATATGTGCTCGGCTTCACGGGAACTACACAAGATATCTCAATGACTGCAGGTTTCAGAGGTGCGTGCCTATTCAAAGGTCGATAATGGAGGTCATTGCTCAGTGCGTGAGTGTGTGTGTGTGCCTAGGAAGAATGGTTAGAAGATCCCAAAAAAGTAAGAATTCCCACTTATAATTGCATGTGCCTGAGCTGACACATGGCACTCATGAAGTGCGTTCCTCTCCACTTGGAGTCCGTTCCTCTCCCTAAAGGAACTTAGGGTAACTGGGTTTATTTTCCAAACCCTAGTCTTTTAAGGAATTAATAATATAATATTATTCCCTTAGAGGTAAGCCCTCTAGCTTAGCCCCTTTTCCTGGTCTCTTAGCCCCTTCCCTTTCCCTACCTAGTGGAGCTTAGTTCCCCATTCTCTTTTATCGTGGTCGCTCTACACGCAGTGATGTATTTATATTAAATATATGAGTATTTACACATATATAATAATAGGCTCACTGGCCTTTGCTTCTAGGCTCTCTAGCCTTTGCATCTAGGCTCTCTGGCCTAATCATCACATAAGCCTCCTAGCTTATTACAACTCGGTTCACCAGCCTATCAAACATGTTTACAATTCATAATTACAACTGGGGCTCTGCTTGGGGATATTACAATCCCCTCCCCTTATTTTTGCATTGTCCTCAATGCAACTTGTTTATACATATACAATTAAAAAATTCTTCAAAAAGATCAAAGTTTTAGCTAGAGCTGGAATTCAATTGCTCTATTCCACAGAGTTGTTTTGGGATATAATTAAGCTCATTGTTTCTTATAACAGGCTTCAATTACCTCATTGAAAGCACCGATTGGCTGTAGATCTACGATGTTCCACTCAGCCTTAGATCTCACTATTGATAAACTCTCAGCAGCGTATTAACCCCGAGCAGGGGCTATGACTCCATCAGGGAAATGGCCTCCCAAGATAACCACGGTCCACAATCAATATCAACATGGTCTAGGCCAAGGTACCAAACCTCAACAACACTCCAACCAACGGTCTCTCTTCCCCATATGCTTGTACAACCCAAGGTAGTATGCACCTTCACTGTCCAACAATTCATTGGCTACTCAACTTCCTTTCCAGGGCTCCAACACAGGCCAGACATGAAGTCTCAGAGCACCATGTCTCCATGAGTTCCAACTGTACTTAGAGGTTTCTAGGTACCCTTCAGGCCTTTTACCGAGGAACCTATCCCCACACTTCTCCCTCCAAGGCCCCAACCTTCTCCAAGGCAACTCAAGGAGAAGTGTACACACACTTAGATCCATCGGGGATCCACAGGGTAAGATCCGTTGTCTCCAATCAACATCTTCCTCGAGCTACTCTTAGTAGTCAACATTCTAACTTTAATCAACATCATCTCATCTGCATCACCCACATGCAATTATTATGAGAGAACATAAAAGAATTAATTTAAGAATTCAAACTTGGTTCAAAAGGGAATTCAACTTTTCCCCAAAACATGAAATTCTATTTCATAATTCTTCTTGGCTGTTGCCATATTAGGATTGCAACCTTCCTTGTGGTTTTCCACAAGCACCAAATTGCATACCATTTTCCTGCAAGGCTTCATCTTGCATACTCCCAACAAATTGTCAGTATTTCCTGTACATTATAATTCAATTGCAATATGTACAAAACCTTATGCAGTGATCTTAGAATTTCCTACACCTAGGAATTCAATCACAATTACCCAACAATTTAATAAAATAGAATGACTCATCATTCTATGCATATGATTGTTCTTAATTAATATCTATAAGTTCATTACTTGTTTTTCTGAACAGGAATTTTTCTGTAGTCAGTATTCATGTGACTACTTGACTTGCAACTTTTCTGTTGCAATGTCTAACAACTCCTGAAATGTCATTAGCTTCATGAGTTAACAACATTTCAGCTGTTAGTAACAATTATTTCCATGCAATTATATATATGCATGTACTTACAAAACACATTCAACAATTGCATTTAGTATACAATTCTATCACTTACTATGCATGAGTGCAATTCTCAATGCATACTTATTCAATGCACCTTGCATTGAATTACATAATGCTCTTTATCTCAGTCATGTATCTCACCATCCATAAGTTGGAATTCTAGCCAATGTGTTGACACATTCTCCACACACTACCTATTGTCTTTCCAATTAATTGGATGCCTTCCTTTTCAACCCGAACACTACACCAAGAATATAATTATGTGGTGTTCATTAGTGTTAGCAAAAAGGTTGCAGTCCAAGTTTTATTTAAAGGTAGGAAGCTTTTAATACCTGTGTGGCTCATAACCTTTCCATATCCATACCTTGCCATATCCAACCATGTCCTGGTCTCATACATGACTAGCTTACTGGCATTCATTCCTATACCAAGTTCTTATCTTTTATTTCTTTGGTTATTACCCCATAACCAAATTAACATGACATTCTACTATGTCAGTGTGTGCATTCAAAAGCAAAAAAAAAAAAACTTTCAATTAATACAGGGTTCCAACCTTTACCACATCTAATGGTATGCATTCAATAATATACTCATGTGATTTTATAAATTAACTCTGGCTGAGGAAATTCTTACCTAAATTCCCTTCAACAATTATGCAATAAGAGTAATGAACTCATACCTACATGACTGCCATTAATAAATTTTATACTACCTGAATGTCTAATGGTAGTAGAAGCTTTCATGCTTCTTTTATCAAACTTATAACCAACACTTTAGCTTCATGTTGCTTCCTTCCATTTGTAGCAACATCGTCAACAACACTTGCAAACATGCAAGCATTCTCTCTTTATGGCTATCCCAACAAGCCATAACATACTTGCTGCTAGAGTAATTGCAACAACTTCTTTTTCCCTGTATCATTTTTCCTTGTTGATTCCAGAAGTCTTCAATTCTTTTGGATTCTTGAATCTTCATGTGCTCTCACTGTAACCATTGTGCATGATTATTTTTTACTTGAGCACTTTCTAGCCAAATCACTCTTGGCTGCCTTTGCTTTTCCAGCCTAATGCTAAGCTAATATTAACCTTCAACTTTTATTTATTTCCTGGATCCATCTATCCCAACTCATACTTGGATGAATTATAATTCCAAACAAAGCTATTTTATAGACTCTGGATTCTTCAACATCCAGTTACTTTTCAAGATTGAACTTCTTCAGCCCTTTCCYGGTCAAGGATCTTAATCTCCTGAGCTGAATTAGCTCTTTCGGGCCTTCAGTAGCCCTTGGAATAAATTACACAGGCCCCTTTTTCTCTTTAGGCGTAGGTCTTATGGAACCTGCGCCCCCCCCCTTCTTTAGCGCTTTTATAAACTTGAAATTCAGGCGCTAGCTCCTTCCGTTAACCCCTCTTTGCATGTGACCTCGGGCTATGACCCTGGGCTCAACCTCTTGGGTGCTTCACAACTTCAGGACTCTAACCGGGACCAGATCTACGGTCCACGTCCCCCTTCGCAACCAACGATTGAGGTCTACTTCGGGACTCCGCGCTTCGGGAGTTCCGAATGCTCCAACCTCCACTTTTCCCTGGAGTGCTCCGTACCCAGAATTCTAGATCTGGCGCCACGCGTCCGTCCAAATCAACGACTTAGGTCCACTTCGAGACTTCGATGTTCGGGAGTCTCGGACGCTCACACAACCTTTTCTCCCGAAGTACTCCATACCTGGAGTCCCAGATCAAGCACCACGGGTCCGCTTAAGTCAACGACTCAGGTTCATTTCGGGACTTCGACGTTTGGGAGCTTCGGACATTCCTGCAGCCTTTTCTCCCGAAGTGTTTTCTTTCGGAGTTAAGGATCGTGCGCCACACATCCTCCTCGTTCGACGGTGGGGATCCACTTTGGGTGACCCTCTGCTCCGCGTTGCTTTCTCCTTGTTTTTGAAGTACACGATCTGTTGACGCGTGTCCCCCACAGATCGACGACTATAAATCACTTCGGCTATTCGGGCTTCAGGAGTTTCAACCTCTCCACACTCGCTTTCTCCCGGAATGCTTTCACCCGAAGTCAACAATCTGTCGACGCGTGTCTCCCATAGATCGATGACTACAAATCACTTCGACTATTCGGGCTTCGGGAGTTTCAACCTCTCCACACTCGCTTTCTTTTGGAGTGCTTTCACCCAAAGTCAACGATTTGTCGACGCATGTCTCCCACAGATCAACGACTACAAATCACTTCGGCTATTCAGGCTTCCGGAGTTTCAACCTCTCCACACTCGCTTTCTCTCGGAGTCCACAGATTTTCACCACGTGTCCTCCCTCGGGAACTTCCTCCTCTTTCTGAGTGACTATGTGGTTTCTCAGTCTCATTCTTGGTTTTATGTGCCTTGTCATGGACAACTCCCTTACCTTTGTTTGGGCTTCTTCCTCTGCTTCGCTGACTCTGTTTTCTGGCCAACTTCTCTTCTGCCTTTAGTGCAATTTGATAAGCATCCTCCACTGTCCTCACTGTCATCATGCCGATTTCATCCCGGATTTCATATCTTAGGCCATTTATATATCTGACAACTTTTTCTTCATCTTTCTCTCTTTATCCCGTCCTGATATTCAACTTGTAGAATTCCTCTGTATACTCTTTCACTGTCATGCTCTTTTGTCTCAGGTTCTGCAACTTCATGAACAGATTTATTTGGTAATCCTTAGGTATGAATTTAGCCTTCAACTTGGCTACCATTACGTCCCAATTCTTTATCTTTTACTTGCCTTTGCTCCTCCTATCAGCCTGCAGTTCATCCCACCACATTGCTGTATGTCCTTTTAGCTTGGTGACAACATGTCTCACCTTCTTCTCCTCATCAACATCTTCATAATCAAAGTACTTGTCCATGGACCTTATCCACCTTATCCAGTGCAACAACTCTTCAACATCCAAATTGCCTTCATACATTGAGATGTCTATCTTTGCTCTAGCTCCCAACTTCACAACATTTTTCAGTAAGCGTTCTTTGGCCGCATCTTCCCTTGCAGCTTCTTCTTCGACCTCTATCTCTTCACTTTCTGCATCACTGACGTCTCCAACATCAGGTGCTCTCCTCTGCGCTGCCTCTATCACCTCCAACTTGGCACAAAGCTTTCTCATTTATCTTTCTACAGTGCAATTGGTTATAGGTGGCTCCATGCGTCTTCTCGACGACATTGTGCTGATGACTGGTTCTCACACACAGAGTTCAACCTCGAGTTCCTTTTCGGCTACCTGAAAACAAAATCAAGCTCTGATACCACTTGATGCAGACCCCCAAAATTTTTTCACATTCAATCTCTAATGTCAAACAAATAAGACAACAACATACAAAAACATTACCATATATTTTCATCTTAACCTCAAACCTATTAAACAACAAAAGATTTACATATAATTATTTATTTATTTAATTTCATTTATATTTAATAAATTAGATTTAAAATACATCTATACCATGTTTATTATACCTAAGAAAAAATGAAATACATTATGCAAGATAAAGAAATATCAAAAATGCATTTCTTCTCAACACCTTTTTATGAAAATATGACCTATTCCAACCAAAATTGTTACTTTTTTAGCGAATACCTCGGATCATCACATTGAATAATGCCGGGAAAATTCGGATATATAGTTAAAGATCAAATGACAAATCATTTGTTTGAAAAGATTTGTTTTAGATAACACATATGAAACGTCTGCACAAACCCTCTAGGTTAAGATGGGTGTGGGCTACATCATTTATCTATTTTTAAAGAGGCGCTGCGACAAAAGAAACCCATAAAAGGTCAAGGCAATAAAAATAAAAGGCTCCGAGCGATGGTGCAAGTGCCCAAAAAGGTAGGGATGGACAAGTCGGGGCCGCCATTTTCGGTCACGCGTGCCTTATAAAACAATCTCCCTACCTCCCCATCTCCCATTAATTCCTTTTCCCTTCAACAACAAGACCTATACCTCCGCCTCTTGTCAATTTCAGTCTCCTCCCTCCTTCTATTTTTCCCACAGAGGACAGTTTGCGACATTCATTCAAGGCCGCCATTATTTTCCATCAATTAAGAAGCAGTAGACGAGAGGAAGAAGAAGAGCAGGAGGAGGAAAAACTATGGGGAAGAAGAAGAGGAAGGCTCCCAAGGTCTGGTGTTATTACTGCGAGCGCGAGTTCGATGACGAAAAGATATTGGTTCAGCACCAGAAGGCCAAACATTTCAAGTGCCATGTCTGCCACAAGAAGTTGTCCACCGCTGGAGGCATGGCCATCCATGTCCTTCAAGTCCACAAGGAGACAGTCACCAAGTAAGTTTTTCTCATTGTTTCATCATTTAAACCTCTCTGTGGGGGTTTTGACGCCTTTCGGTGCATGACTGACATGGGTTTAACATGGGTTTGTTGCTGGTTTTAATTTACGTTAAACCCTTCAAATCGTTATTGCATTTATGTCAGTTCTTTACGCCTCTCGAAGGTCAGGGGTTCAATTCGCATGGACTTGCCGCATACCCTATTTGAAATAGTCAGTCGAGTATTTTTTAATGTAATAATAATGACTTCCCTCCGCTTAGGTGGTGCCATCTCCTAGGGATAACTATCCCATCAAAATCACCCACGATCTGTGTCTGGTCTGATCGCTTTTTGAGACATGTCATTTGGATAATTTGGAATGGCACCATGGTGGACGGATGAATACTTTGCCAACCTTACCAGTGAACCAAGGATCGATTGTCGGTTAGGTAGTTTATGCCGTTTCTGCAAACAAACCCTAGTATTATACACTACGGTTAGTAAATAAAATGGCTCAATTTACCTTATCAGTGAACCAAGGTCCCATTGGCAGTGATCCAGTTTTACGTAGTTAATGCTGCTTGCAAACAAGACCGTCGTATTTTATGTAGGCCTGTTACTAAATAAAGTCTTCTTGATATCCCCCCAATCTCACGATTGAACCAAGGCCCTGTTGTCAGTGATCTGGTTTTAGGTAGTCAATACTGTTTCTGCAAACAAAACCCTGATATGAGGGTTAGTAAATAAAGCTATGGCTTGCAAGCTGTATCTCTTTGGCTAATAATGTCCAATCTGTACAATGATGAACGGATTTAACTATCAATCTTTACCGATCTGTCAGGCCTTAAGATTATAGTCTGTTATCGATAACTGTGGTCTAGGATTTTGGTTGTAAAGCTACCCTTGGGATTTGATCTTCTGATTGTTGTAGTTTTTCAATCGTGTGGTGTATACCTTGGGTGACGATAGTCTTGTATTCCTTTTCTTATACCTTCTTTTAGCTAGATTCTTAGATCGTTATTTGATTTCGATAGTGTTGCTATAGGAGTTGCGTTTGCACTCTCTTTATGTACCTATACTGGATGTGTTGTTTTTAGTCCCATTGACCTACTTATTGTGGTCATTCGTTGCAAATTAATAAAATTATCTTATTTTGTCTGCCACAATTCTCAGAAACAAGGCAGCTCAATGGTGTTTTCTGTTTGTCATTAACACTTCTTTCTCATCTCTGTTGAGATGGCTTTGTTTCCTATGTACTTAAGTCAAATGGAAATAGGCAATGGAAGCCTCATCCCTGACACTGGTCATTCTATACAGAGGTTTTATCACAGTGTGCATTGGGATATAGTTGTATAATGCATACCATAAAATCCACTGGAATAAAATTGTGTTTGGTCCACATGTAGTTCAATGCAAAACCAATGCATTTGGAGGAGAGGCTGGATGTTAAATCTAGCATATACGCTGATTACTGCTCTATCTTTTTATGGAATAGGTCCAAGGATGAGACAAATTTTCTTTTGTGGTGCTCTTGGCAAAGCAAACTGATTTATGCATTTGATGATAAGTATTTCCAACAGTAATTGAGGTCTCAATTGCAAAAGACTCTACCTCTCTCGTGAACTGTGCCTCAACTACAGAACGTTTTAAGAAATGTAAGAAAGCAAAAGCAAAGGAATGTGAAAAGATGCATAATTTATTTTCATAAGCTTATTTGATAAGCAGGATTTGAGAGATGAGAGTATTTTAGGATGTGATCTTACAAGCTATGAAAGGATGGAAATCTTATTTCAATACAAATTTGTTACTGGGATCATTTAATCTTTCCAATGTGCATTGTTACATAAAATGTGTTCTGTGTTACATGTTGTGATCATGTCTAGCTGATAAGCAATACGTGAAGTTACCTTTCTAATGTTATTGTATGGTCCACACAGCATTTCAAGTTGAAATGGCTATAAAACAGATCCCAAGCATCATATATGGTTCCTCTGTGCTCACTTCTTCACCCTAACTCTCATTCTTCCATGTCTGTGCTTGAAGTTGACAGTTTCATGTAGTCCAGAATGGAAATTGACTTGACAGATATATATTCACAAAATTTAGTTAAATTTTTTTATATTAATTATTCTATGAAAGTATCATATACCTAAAATGTATATGTAAGTTATATATTTGAACTTTCATACTTTTTAAAATTTTTCTATGAGTCCTATTTTTTCATATTTTATGGTCCACAGCATTTCAAGTTAAAATGGCTATAAAACAGATCCCAAGCATCACATATGGTTCCTGCAATTTTTTGTTTTTAAAAAATATGAAAATAAACTAAAATTTTCCTGCCACTTCGTATTTGCTAATGTTGTGATCATGTCTAGCTGATAAGCAGTACGTGAAGTTACCTTTCTAATGTTATTGTATGGTCCACAGCATTTTAAGTTGAAATGGCTATAAAACAGATCCCAAGCATCAAATATGGTTCCTGCAATTTTGTGTTTTTAAAAAAATATCAAAGTAAAATAAAATTTTCCTGCCACTTTGTATTTCAATGCCTCTGTGCTCACTTGTACCTCCACCCTAACTATCATTCTCCCATCTCTGTGCTTGAAGTTGACAGTGTCATGGTGTTATGTAGTCCAGAATGGAAATTGACTTGACAGATATATATTCACAAAATTTAGTTAAATTTTCCTATATTATTTATTCTATGTAAGTATCATATACCTAAAATGTGTATGTAAGTTATATTTCTATGAACTTTTTTGCTTTTTAAAATTTTTCTATGAGTTGTATTTTTTGATATTATAAAAATATATTTATATTGTTTGTATCTGCTGTTTCCCTGCCATATCTGGATCCCTTCTTTTACAAAATCTGGTGGATCTGTGTCTGCATTCCGACCTGATTCCTGGTCACTTAGATTCATGGTGATATGAGTAGTTTGTCAGGTTTAAATTCCTTTTGCCTGTCTCTCTTCAGTGTATCATAAATTTGTTTGCATTTGGAACATGCTGTTTTTGGAGTTAGTATTGTATTTATTGTAAACTGCATGGATTATAACATTTTCCCCAGTTCTGTTAATTTTTATTTCATATATCAAATGGTAATATATGTAATACAGTTCTTCTGATAGGTTTGAGTTTTTGAAGATCTGTTTGCATTTGATGCTTAATAAATTTGTTAGCATTAACTTTCTCTCCCCTATCTTTGTTCAGTGTTGATAAATATATTTACATTCACAAGATCAAAGTTTTTGACATTTTGAAGACCTGTTTACAATTTGATATTCAGGGTACCAAATGCGAAGCCTGATAGAGAGTCAACGGAGATTGATATTTTTGGTATGGAGGGAATTCCTCCCGACATATTGGCTGCTCATGACGAAGAACATGGTAAGTTTCACCTTATAGTTATAACTTATATCAATGTAGTAGTTCTACTGTTCTAGTAACAAGTTGAATTAGATTTTGTATGAAATTTATGCGGCAGTAGTAAAAAGACAGGAATAACCTGACACCATTTATACTATCAATGCCTCAAAAGCAGATCAAACAGTATACACAAATAAGAACTTATGTGTTTGTGTATACTGAACTACAGTTAGAATGAGGATTGTACTCAAACATAGATTATGGAGTTTATGGTAAGAATAGAATATGATGTCTCTTATAGTGAAAACCTGCTCAGCTGACCAAATAGCATTGCTTTTGCACCTTATCATCTACCATGGGTACTTGAAAGAACAATAACAAGTCAACAATCAGAAAAGTCTTATTCTCTTCTCTAAATGATCACTCCTAAATGTCACCTAGAGTAGCTAATGTTTTATGCTCCTTTCTCATGAAAAAAGGTCTCACATATAGTGGCCATGCTTTTAATCTATTCTATTTGTTCACCTCATCTGTCACATGAGAACCTTGCCATCGTTGTCATATTTTAAAGGATTAATATTGTTCCTGATTTATTACAATGGAAAATGTGCAAAGGTTAATTCTTTTCTTGCTACACCACAGTTGACATGACCCTATAAGCTAGAACCTTGCTATTATTGGAGACTTGTTTATGCGAACTTTTATATTTCCAAGCAATGCCATTTTATATTTCCAAGCAATGCCATTTTATCCTCTCGGGGATTTGATACAACTGTTTTTTTATTGTGGTCAAATACATCATACAATAAATGGTTGGGTAGTGTGGTCATAATTGTTTGAAATTCTAGATGTAAAAGTTATTAACTTTACATGACATTTGGATTAATTTGTTGATTGTGTAGATGATGAAAAGCCTTCAAAGACAGCTAAGGTGGAAGTTCCTCCTTCTGGATTTGGAGGGATGGGGATGGGATCATCAGCAATTCATATGCCTCCCCAACCAGCATATTCTGCAGTGCCTTCCCTGTAAGTTATGCTTTCTCCATGTTCAGCTTTGTCCAGGAAACGGAATTTGGAATTAACAAAGTATCAATAGCAAAGTGTAACTGGCATACATTATGTACACATGTTGTTGTATAAACGATTACAAACAGACATGCAGTTTTTTAATTTGTGTTAGTGTGATTTTTCTTAATTATTATTGGGTAGTTGTTATATGTTTCAGCTCGTTTTCTTGGCTTTTTGACCTGCCTTCCCAGTTCAGATGGTACTTTTGCTTTGGCTTGTTCACTGACTTAGCTGCAAAATTCTGTTCTCACATTAAATTATGAATAATGTATGATGCAAGTGTGTTAAAAGTGTTTAGTGAATGTTTTAAATAGCACATGATTTTCTATTGACATTCTTGTATAAGTTTTGAAGAAACTTTGCACATGGACATCTTGTTATTAGTTCATTGTAACTCAACTAATGATGTGACCATTTTGTCTCATAGCATCCAGTGCATATTTTAAAGATTATTTTATTTTTGTTGGGTGCAGGTATCCTCCAGCATCTGTTCAAATACGTCATCCACTGTGGCATGTTCCACCACCTTCCTCGCAGCCCTGGTCTTCAGCACAGCCTATTATTCCTGGGCAACCCCCATTGATGCCCATGAGGCCACCTCAACCACCTCAACCACCACAGCCTTTGTTTCCTATTCAGAACATACAGCCCTCTTCATCTAACTCTGTTGCACCATCTTCTCAGAGTCCAATGGTCCAGAGACCACATCCACCACCCCCACAACCACTATTCCCTATTCAGAACAGACAACCTTCGCCATCTATTTCAACTCCTTCATCCACTCAATCTTCAATGCAACCATTATATTCTCCTAGTGCTGTATTGACGCCATACACATCTCCATCTCCTCAAGCATTGTTTCCTATTAATGGTCCTTATTCAAATACATCAGTCACATCAAGTCTTCCTGTGCCACCTCAATATGCCTTGCCACCACGGCCAACAAGTGAATTGAGAAGTTCAGGGGAGACTAGCTCAGTGACTTCATTACCATCAAATTTAACAAACAAGCCACTAAATGCTCCTGCATTTCCAGGTTTGGTAGCCTGAAACTGTTCATTGTGTATTGGCTTTTGTGATGTTTGCTTGTCTTTGACTCTTTACAGTGTACAATCTTTGTTCATTTATTTCCTGATTGTTGCTGATTTTACGGTTCTCATAATAAATGGTATTATTGGATTTATTATGGGAGGTGTTAATTTTTACATTTTGACTATCATATGTTCAATGTTTGTGTTTGAATTCGGTGACAGTAAACTTCATAAAAAATTGCTGGGTAATGAAATTGTCAAGCAAGCAAAGAGTCATTGCCTGTTGAACTCCGGTATTATTATTATTTTAGATTAAACTTGTGTCTATATATTTTAGATTAAACTCGTGTGTGTGTGTGTGTATATAAATTTTATAATAATAATAATAATAATAATTTAAATGTCACAGCCAAGCCAGACACCAAATTGGTGTATGAGACCCCCTTGATTGTGTGACAAGGGAGATTCTCCACGCAACTATTTGACTGCTAAGTCTATGGAGGTGTATATATATATATATATATATATATATTATGAAAGTTATATGTAAATAATAAGACATTATTGTCAAGCAAGCAAAGGAGTCAATGCCTGTTGACCTATGGTATCCCAGTGAACATCCATCAACCTTTCCTAGTTACAGTAAGTGCACAAGCCCCAAGGGACAGCAATTCCATATATATATATACAAAATAGATAAACTTACACATACTATATAATTATAAAATTTATATATAAATAATAAGATGAATAATTGTCAAGCAAGCAATGGAGTCAATGCTTGTTGAACTCTGGTATCCCGGTGAATATATGTCAACCCTTCCTAGTCCTCGTGAGTGCACAAGCCTCAAGGGACAGTGATTCCACAGTCCACTGCAGAGGGGTCAGGACTCAGAACATATGTCGAGTACCGGTGATGTTTATATTATCTATACAGGGCATGCATTCCATGGTTGTTTTAGGAAGAAAAGTTGTCAATCATAACTAGCAACAATTAATAATAATTAATTCATGGTGGCTTGGCTTGTATGCATGCAACAGACAGGCTCTCTGTTATATGCCCATTAATATTCAGTGAACTCAGCTGAATTTTATCTGCAGTCTTCGTATTTGCTCATATTTTAATTTCTTTTATCAAATCTGGAGAGCTTGGACTAAAAGCATGCTCTATGTTTGAAACCGGGGTTTTATTTATTGTTAATGAAAAAATTGGAAGGTATAGCAAACATATTGGAATGAACCACTAATTATCCTACCACTAAGGGGTTGTAAAGCTAGTTCTTTAAGTAATTATTCAACTTTCCAAAAAACCCTAGTTTAACATGTTCGATTGCTTCTTGTAATTTTGAAAAACCTTCTTTGTATCGGCTGACAATAGTCCTATAAATCATCTAAATTGGATCAGCGAGCTTCATAATTATATGATTTATAGAAGTTAGCTTAAACTAATTAATTTACACTGCTCCAACTGCATAATGATCTCTCTGATCAATATAGAGTTTCTAAGGCCAATTCTTTGTAGAATCTCTGACCTCTTAACATGCTCTAGGAGTGCCTCAGACCAGATTGTATTTAATTGTACTGTAAGATTACATGCTGCAGTTGATCGAGAGTGAATTTGAATAATGAAAATTATATTTTCCTATTTTAAAATGCTACGAAGGCCACTTTTGATAGCAACATCATGGAGGGGAATGATTTGAGTCTTGTCCGCCAATATTATACTGTTTGTATTTAATAAATTGCTTAGTAATATGCTATAACTTGGTTGCCAAAGAGGCCTTACTTAGAGGTCTTTTAGTTAGACTAGTTAATTGTAAAAGTCAAACCATTATTATAGGGATACAATCATGGAACAGCCTTCGAAAATTAGCACTGCCTGTTCTGTCCTTGTAAATAATTTCCATTATTTGATCTTTGTTGTTTTTATTCATACAGGATGCCCATCAGATTTCCTTGATAATCTACTGAGGAAAGATCCATGTTAAAGGCAATAATCCGTGAGAGGTATTTTGGATGTTAGTTTCTGTTACATTCAAATCAATACCCGAGAGTCCATTGATCTGGATGTTATAGGCCTTGAGAGAAATTGGAAACTGTTGCTTCCAAAATTCTCCATATTTGTGTACTGTTTTGCAAACCACATTGTATGATGTTGGATGTTCCTTGCCTTAATTCCTTTATAAAAGCATTAGAGATGGCACCATGAACAGGGGTTGCAGCTGTTGTGAAGAAGTGACATTCTTAAACTCAGTTCTTTGTGAAGGGTTTTCAACTTGCATATCGCTGTAGGAAGGAGTGGGGTCATATGCACTAGATGATATATCTATTTCATAATGTGAATTTTTAACATCCATCCATCCATCCATGCATCTGCCCTTTCATACAACCTTTCCTTGCAAGCATACTATAGAATAAATATATCAATCAACTTTTGGCAACTACGCTTCTCATTGACCAATAAAAAACAATATGGACTTGTACACTATAATATGAAAAAAATTACATCAAATACATATGTCTATCTAATCCTCACTTCTTGGTGAAAAAGATTGGAAGTACTAATATAAATATTTAATATAGTACTTAGACTTTAGTCTTTTATACTACAATATTGAAAATTCTCATCCATCTACTCCTTAAATTGCCTTAATTATAGAAAATAATAGGGCAATCGTTTGATATTGATGTACCAGTTTTTATAGAGTAGAAAGTAGATTATCAAATTTAGATCTGGCTGTACTATACATCCATTTTCTTCTCTCTTTCTTCTTACCCTTTATAGATGCACAGTGCTTGCAAGCATGCTATTTAATATAACTGGCATTTGACCAACAAGAAAATATTAAAGTACTAAAAAATATAATGAAGTACTGATACTTGCATGCTGTAATATAAAGAAAGCGCCATCTATATATAACATGCATCTTATTTATCTGTTGTTGGTAATATAAGTATTAATAAATAACAAAATAAGAATAGAATCAGGAAACGTTTATAATTTGATAAAATACATATTCTTAAAATAATATTCAAGATGTAATGTTATAATTGAAATTATTTGACGTGGTATTTACTCGATTTATATATGGTAATTAAAGATATAGATGTTAGATACACAAGTTCAGGTATATAAACTTATGCACACATAACCTGCCAAAAGAAGTTTTGGAACTCTCTCTACATTTAAATGGAATTTCACTGTCAACAATTATTTTTTTAGCCACCTCTTAGAACTGCATTATGAATCTTGATATGCATGCATGCACATACCTAAACAACCCCCTCCCTAACCTACCTCTTTCTAGCTGCAAGTCATTTGTTTCTTTCTTGGGCATTTGTATCTGGAGCAGTTCACCTGTAGTTTCTTCCCAAACAACAGGCTAGTGATTTTTATGTGGTTTTGTTGTTGCTTAATGTTGAAATTGATTTTCCTATCTAATTTCTGATTTGTGTGACATTGGTTTTGGTATGCTTGTGCTGATCTTATACAATTTAGGTTGTATTCTTGATAGTGTTTTAATTAGGGTAAAAGATAACACATTGTGAAAGAAAGTGACTATTGAGATTGTCGAGTGTTATGTCTGCGTGTTGTTTTGGGAGTGATTTTACTGACTGATATAGAGAGCTTGTTTTGTCTTTATCTTTCTGTAATATTGATGATTGAAATTTCAATGAATCTAGGTGGTACTGCTTCAACTGCAATCCCATCTCACATGTATGCATTAGGACCGAATACCGGCGGCCCATCCATTGGGCCTCCCCCAGTGATATCCAACAAACCACCTGCAGCTCAGGGACTCACTAAGGAGGTGTATTTGGTTTGGGATGATGAAGCCATGTCTATGGTCAGTCTATGTTTTTAACTGTTTGTTTCCCAAGCTTGTTAATAAATATATTTTAGCACTCTTCTTTTGCTATAAATCATTGATCACTTATTTCTTTTACTGTTACTTTTTTGAAAGCTATTATAAGTCGGTCCTTTAACATTGCAATTATTTTAGGATGCTCAATCCAATTGTTAAATTGTACAGGAAGAACGAAGGACGTCCCTTGCCAAATATCAGGTGCATGACGTGACCTCACAGGTAAGTCTCGGAAATCTCTTATTATCTTGAAGAGGATTAAAGTGGCAATAGCTATTTAGGACTGTAAGTAAGATGGTGTTTTATATGTGCATCATGCTTAAGTCTATTAGAAAAAGGCCATTGCATGCTTTTTGTATTGAAAACTCCATAGTTTTATATACTTTTCTCCTTGAATTATTAGCTGTTGCCTGATTTCAGAGCCCCTGGAATCCGTTACCCTTTTTTTGGGTTAATAGTGCTATCTTAGTTACTTTACTAAATCTTAGTGCCTGAATTTTGGGATGATGCAACCATGTAATGGAAGGACCTTTTAAGTTTGCATTCTTACTTTTGCTGTATCACAATGGTTGGGAGGTTTATTAACCAGTTTCAAACAACCTCCAATCATCAAGCCAATTTATTTTACATGCTCGAGAGTGTCTCAACTTCAAGTAGGTATCCAATCCATTTCTGATTGTAATTGGAATTCAGAAAATAAGTGTTGATAAAGATTGACTCAAGCTGAGCACCAATTTTTAAAAGAGGTGTAAACAAAGGTACTTTGGTGTTCAGAAAAATAAGTTCATTTTGCTTTGCTTTGACCCCCAATCTTTGAAGATCGAGGTAAACACTTTAGATTCAACATATGAATGCCTTTTATTCACGTGCATTCTGAAGCTAACCTGGACTCCTGGGTTCGTGACTTAATGTTTCTATTTCGTTTTTGCTCATTCTGGCAGTGAGACTTGGAACAGGTCAGCTTCTGTTCAGATTAGAATAATTCATTCATATTATACTATGTACTTTTCCTTTTTAATGTCCTCTGTTTGAGTGATATGTTAATGCTGACCCTGAAAATAAACTGTATTCTATGAGGTGGTCTCAATAATTTTGTGCTTTTGTTCTTCAGATGAGCTCTGTTGATGCAGCTATTGATAGAAGGATATTAGAAAGCAGGCTTGCTGGGCGTATGGGGTTTGGAATCTGATCAAGGATTTTATTTTGAAGGTAGCATTAACCGAACACCTTTTTCATCCTATGGAGTTCGTACAAATGTGATGATTTTGGTCAAGACTTCCTCCAGGAAGAATTTTGTACTGTATGATTTTTCCTAAAACAAGGAACAGTTTTTTTCATTACCAGAAAATAAAGCAACTTTTTATTTACAGGGCTGTGTCCTCAATTCGATTACAGTTTATTCATCACGTTCTTGCAAAATTTCTAATTGAATTTAAGATATCCATTATGAATCGCTTTTGAACTTTGTTTTTTATAGCAGCAAAAATTTAGAAATACATTTGTCAATAACTGTTTGATAAAAGCAGATTTAACAGTTTCTGGAAGAAGACTTTCAGAACATTTTAACAGTTTAATTTGAGAATACTTGTAATTGTGAACAATGAAGCTTTAGTTTTAACTGAACCCGCTTCAGATGAGCATTTAACATTCAGCATTAATAATTTTTCCTAAAAATCTTTGCAAGGGAATCACCATGGACAATTTTACTTAACCCTTCACAGGTTCAATACATTTTAGATCCAAGTGTCACTCAAAGAGCTGAAAGAAGGAAAGCATTCAATAGCACAGAAAATGCAGTTGAGAGTTTAATCCTTGTGCCAGTAATGTTCCAGTTGCTTGGATTTGGTAAGAAAAAATTAAAATTGAAGAAGCTCGACAGATGGTTTCCTGGCAAAAGCTCTACAGGCAGTAATTTTGTTATTGATGGACAGATGTACAGATGGTGGTTCAATATTGAGAGGGATGTTGACAATGCAGAGCAGCAGATTCTACATGTGTAATTTGCAACTTCAGTTTGGATATTGGACAAAATTGTTGAACATGCAAATTGATTTTCTAAAATGAAGTGTGTGGTGTTACGTTTAATGCTGACCAACCTTGTTTATCAACATAATGTAACATAACATATCAACACGAGATGCACAACTTACCCAACTTGCACATTTTTAGGTCCTAAGTCTTACATATTTAATATGGAAAGTCCTGCTAGTCAGTGGACTTGGACTTGGACCTGGGGAGGGGAGAATGTTCTGTTTTACTGAATTATATGTACACTGAAATGATAAACTCGTCTTTGCTCGAAGAAGGGCCAAACACGAGATGCACAACTTACCCAACTTACACATTTGTAGGTCCTAAGTCTTACATATTTAATATGGAAAGTCCTGCTAGTCAGTGGATTTGGACTCGGACATGGGGTGGGGAGAAGGGATGGAAGAATGTTCTGTTTTACTGAATTATATGTACACTGAAATGATAAACTTGTCTTTGCTCGAAGAAGGGCCACCTTGTTGCTTTTCCCAGGAGTAACTCCATGTTATGAAATGAAAGCTATTCTCTCTAGGTTGTTATTATTTAGAAATGTATGCATAATGATGTTGATGGAAGCTTTGAGCCTGACTAGCATATATCCATCCTAACCCCAGATCTATTAAGCACAGAGACAGATGAGAAAAAAACCCATATGCAAACTGGCTGTAGAGTGCACCTCTCTTCTCTCAGTGCAATGATGTAAAAGGATATGTATACTATAGGAGAGAGGTGATATGAATTAACAAGCTTTCAAACTTTACATGGGAACAATGGCTCCTGAAACCAAGCAAGTTAGGAGAAGCAAGATAAGATAAGATAATTTTGTTAATGTCCAAGAAACCACCAAAAATAGCTCCACAGGACTAAAGAGTACAATCAGTAGTCAAGACTATGGTAGTGTCTAGAACACTCTTAGATGCCAAAATTTTTATGAAAAAGGAAGGATACAAATGACAATAAAAGAGAGTAGTAGGATCTTAGCAAAGCAGAAGAGGATAATGCTAAGATGCATAAGGCTCTAGCACAACATGAACATCATGACTGGAAAGAAAAGTAGAGAAGTAGAGCTGGAAGATGGGAAAGAGGTATCACTTTCTTCATTTATCACTGCCAAGGGACCAGTGCAAAGCCTGCAGGCATTGTCTGGAGAGTACCTGGGGCTAAGGAGGGTCTGGCTGCACAATGCTGGGAGGTTCTTGAGTGAAATGAACTGTCTTGACTCTCTCTTAATATTAGAGGCAGAGGAGAAGAACAACCTGATAAAAGTCTGGTCACTTGATTGGAACTAGTGGGTAAGAGAGAATTATCAGGAAGCCCTTAACTAGTAATGCCATGGAAATTTTTCTGAAGTAGATTACGGTTCTTGAAGATGGTATCTTGAAGTATTACAGGAAAAAATAAAAAATACAGCTTATTATAAACCACAGTATACTGTTCCTGTAGGGTCTTCATTTGCATGGAAGATAGATCAGACGGAGGTACATTTACCCCTAGGCCATAAAGGACTATAAAAACTTAATAGAGCACAAATGGATTTCACAAAAGGGATTTTTTCCTCTTTACTTTTCAGTGGTAATGATGTTGAAGACACAGGAGGTTACAAATAAAACAATGAAAAGGCTCCTAAAAGACATAAGACCCTCTCTACTGATCTGTACTACAGATTTCAGATTTTGAGCCAATATTAAATTTGCGGATATCAGGATGTCAACATTAAATTTGCAGATCCAGTTATTAAAGTAGTAATAACCAATGTACTGTGCTCTCCCATTGGTAGTGCATTGACAGCATTGATAGAACAAGTTTATCAGCCAACATGCTTGTCTATGTGATTCCTGTTGACAATAAAAAAATATATCAATAATAGCTGAATCAGGGAAGGCATTAATGTTTTTTTGATCAATAATAATTATCTCTGGACATTTTAATTATTAGTCTATCAATTTTCTAAATACTAGATTACTGTTTAATATTTCTTACTATTCCTTATGGTGTGTGCATGCCCAACAGATCGAAGTAGGGCAAATATCCATAATTCTCGATCAGTTTTAGTTTATAGGTTAGGCTCTTGTTGTGGTTATAATGCGTATTTGTTATTTATATTTGATACATAACTGTGTGGACACGATTGCAATGATCAAAATGCAAGATTTGATTTGAAGAGAAACTGTCCTTGCACAGGATATATGTACCATTATTACTCTGCAATGATACTCTTCAAATGTGGAACCAGTGAGAAAGTAAACAAGGGCATCAGCTGTCTAAGTCTGTGAGCTTCCTACTAGTATAGACCATACAAAGTCTAGCCAAACCAGCAAGTTCATCTTCCATTTGTTCACCATAATTTCTTCAAGGGATGTTCTTATTAGGGAAAAACAACAGTATTGACTTTAGAATAAATAGAAGTCAAAATAGTATGATTTTATATTCAGAGGAAAGGAAAACCATTTTGACATCAAGCTCAGAATTATCAATTGTCGAAGTCGACAGTGACCTCTTCATTTACTGGGAAGATGTGTTTTCTATATGCAAAATATCATTACAAATGAAAAACTAGTACTAATACTCCCAATAGTCACCCAGTGGAACACATTGATGGCTAGAATTCCCAGTGTTCCAAAAACAAGCCATTGATGGAAGCACATAATAAAAACATTGTCAAAAATAGTTGTTACACAACTTGACATTTTTTGGTAGTTTCTAAGCTTGTGATATCTCCTTGCTCACAAATCAGTGGGGATCAGTGGGGTTATTAGAACTGTCCATTATTGTAAGTTTGATTCCCGTGTTTGGATTTTGTTGTCTTCTGCAACTGTTAGTGTGGGTGATCAGCTGAATGTGTCGGGGCATTACTTTCTGAAGTATATTTACTTTGTATACAGTAGTTGTGTATTATTATAATAGTTGATTTGTAGTTTCACGCTATTTTCTCTTTGTTTCTTTGTGATGATGACCGAGCCTCCATCTAGTCTGCATATCCTGTCGTGGGTTCAGGTTGTAACTGATGTTGCTTATTTTTCACTGGGGCTATAAGTGGCTAAGGAAGTCCTGTGACCGTAGCAAGAGGTATTTGTCTCTGTTTGGAACCATAAAAAATTATCAGAGCCCAAATTTTTATTTGTCCATCTCCACGAGCAGTTTAAAGTCACTTAAAATGTCAATAAATGGTAAAGTGGTAAGGCATAACAATACACATTTTGCGGTAAAAAATATGAACTAAAATAACACGTCTAATTAGTCACAAGATTATCCACATGATTAAAACATAATACAAAATGATGCAAACCTCTTGATAGTTTATATTGATGGGTGTTACTTTACTCTAAAGTTTAATTGCTTAAATGATCAAAAAATTTGATAAGTGCATTTTACATTGGAAATTTACAGGCAATAGGATCATGCAAGAAGTTTGATCTGTAGATACCTAATAGACGGAGACTCGAGGAAAGGATTTGGTTGGTAGCAACAGTGAGGGCTCCTCCAAAGAAGGTTCTTGATTGTTGAGGAAAGGGGACCTCACTCATATTTCAGCTGCTAGCTTATAAGAGGCACCTTGATAGAGCATTAGAATTATTCATGAGGGCAAGGTGGCGTGGCCCCAGATATATTGTTCCTATACATTGAAAGATTGTGGTTATGATATTTGATTTTGTGGGTAGGCTTGTTGTTTCTTGGACTGCATTAAGCTTCTTGGGACATGGCAGTCAATTAAATGCCTCTTTCGTTTATTTGAAACAACTTTCGCCTGAATGGTTCCACTACAGGGTCCATGGTTAAAACCTGGGTAAACAGCATAAAATAGTTAAATAGTCTTATTCTTCCAAAGTTTTCACATGTTTTTGTTTGATGAAGAATAGAGGAAGAAGGTTATCAAGGGAAGGTATTTATGAGAAGGAAGCTCTTTCTGAAATTTTATTTTTAGAACTTTGATTTGACATCTATGAACATGACCGTCACCTTGGTGTCGGTGAGGCTACTAACCCTTCTCCTACACCTATCAGTGAAAGAGGTAATGGAAGCTGTTAGGAATGCCATAGCAAGTTTCATAGGAGTTAAGTGTGGTCGAATTGAGATTTGAATTGTAAATGCGTTATTTTTAGGTGTATTGCTAGTCACTTGTAAGCGTATGGTTTCAAGATATATAAGTGAGGTATCACTGCGAGGTAAGGAAAGGTGGCAACCGGCAAGAGTAGCAAAAAAGGAGGAAGGTTTGAGGGGAGGAAAGTGAAAAACCTCTCAGCGGGTGTCAATCAGGCATAACGGATAAAACTTTGCAAAATCAATACTTGAGCTCTTTTTAAAAAAAGTCAAATGCTGTGGAAGATAGGGAAGTTGTAAAGGATTAGGAAAATTATCTATGAAAAGGATTGGTCAGAAGAGTCAAACTGGAGGGACATATTGGCCTTCGTTTCTCTCAATAGAGTGCTTATATTTGCTAAATGTGCATACTTTTGAAACACAAAAAAATATCTCGCATTATTATTTAATATCCCATAAATATCTTACATGCACATCTGGAAACAACAGAAAGTTTCAACACCATATGTTTCATGCCAAACAATAATTTATACCATCTGGTGTATGGTGGGCAGCATGATGGAGTTCCTTACAATGGCTGGTGGTGTTTTGGCATCGCCTCTTGGTGTTCATCAGCCACAGTCCTGTGGATGGGCTAGTCATATGATTATTATTTTTACAAAAATCGTTTCAAAAAATACATATATTTTCTAAAAATAAGGGCTTATCTACTTCATTGCATTGAGAAAAGTGTTGAAAATGGAACTATAAAAATCAACACAAATCATATTAACAATTGAACGGAGAAATCAAATCATAAAAAAAGTGTTAAAAATAGAACGGTAGAGATCAAAACAAATCATACAAACAATTGGACGAAACAATCAAATCCATTGAGAAAAAGTGTTTAAAATAGAATTATAGAAATCAAAACAAATCATATCAACAATTGAGCAAAAAAAATCTAATCAATCAAAACAAATCATATCAACAATTCAAAGCATATCAACAATTGAACAAAAAAAATCTAATCATATCACTGGCCAGGGGTTTTATAGAAATCAAAACAAATCATATCAACAATTGAACAAAAAAAATCTAATCATATCACTGGCCAAAGGGACTTTGTTGGTACCTTGTCTGGGTGTTTTCTATTAATGGTTGTCTAATACAACCTCCCTGAATATAGGATAAAAAATTCTAAAGCAAATCAATTAAATTAATTTCATTTCTAGGTGTTTTGTTAGGATGCAACCAATCAAAAACTACTTGTGCTTACAAAATAAATGGTTTAAAAACTAAGTGATCTTTTCATTGGGAGAGACTTGTGCTTAAATGGTTTAAAAACTATTTCATTGGTAGAGACTTGTGCTTGCAAACAAATATCTGGGTGCAAATATCTGGGTTAATTAAGAACTTATTTTTGGATACAAAATAAATGGTTTAAAAACTAAGTAATCTTTTCATTGGGAGAGACTTGTGCTTGCAAAATAAATGGTTTAAAAACTATTTCATTGGTAGAGGCTTCTGCTTGCAAACAAATATCTGGGTTAATTAAGAACCTATTTTTGTGATATAAAGAGTAAGGAGTTCAACTTAAAAATAGTGACCTGAACAAAATAAATGGCTGTAAGGCTTACTACACTGATTTGAACAAAAAAAATGGCTGTAAGGTTCACTATACAAGTGTAGTTCGACAATTAATGAAGGCTTCTAAAAAAATAAATGAAGAAAAAAATTAAATGTAGAAGAAAAAGGGAGTGGGAGAAAAAAATGAGGAATGGGAAATGGAAAGGTAAGGATGCTTGGCCTTCCCATTGCTCTATCTCCCCTATATCTTTTTAAAACTTTACTTTTAAATGGTCTTTTGGCTAGGTGAGGATGCAAAAGAGGAGTTGCATTGTAACCTGAGATTGTCGAAATGGTTAAGTGAGCAACCACAAATGCTAGTTTTCCCATTTGGCTTTTTAGGGTAAGCACTAAGTCTTGTGATGAATTTAATTCTATGCATGAGTTATTGGTGCATTCATTTGTGTTTTGTTATTTCACTAAGGATTTCATTTTACATTAACAATTGATGAATGCGAGCAACTATGAATTACTCGCTTTTCATTTGCCTATGAGATTTGAAATCAAGGGTTGTCATGGCATGGCTATTGCAATTAATCAACAATATTTCTAATTTTATTCCTCAAGAATAGTAGAATTGAGATTGTGAGGTAGTTGGCAAACAAAGATGGTTAATACTCTGGAAATTTTGTGAACCTGGAGGTTTTGTGCACCTAAGCAATCAATTACAACTGTTAAAACAATACCTAGAGTTTGTGGGTGTTTTGTACAAGTTGTACATAGGCCATACAAGCTGATTGGAGGGTTCTCTTGGCATCATGGATCAAAATTGAGGTCTTCATTGCCCTTCAAGAGCTCTCTAGCTTAAAATTATTTCACATGCAAATGAAAATTAAAATAAAAAATCACTTGTGAAATTTGAAATGAAAATTGTTTCATATTTTTTCAATTGAAGTGTAAGGAAAAATTTCTTAATATGTTTCACTTTTCATTGTTTTTATGAGATGGAAAATTTCCCTAGTAAATTCTACTTTTTAATCTTTTGTTGTTTTTATGAGTGTTTTTTTAATTAGTTTTTCCCCTTATATCTCAACAATAAAAAACATTCCTTAATATATTCTACTTTTTATTCTTTTATTGTTTTTATAAGTTTATTCTTTTATTAATCATCTTCCTCTATATCTTAGCAATAAAATAAAATTTCCTCGATGTTCTATTTTTTATTATTTTATTGTTTTTATAATTTTTTTTTACTAGTCATTTTCCTTACATTCTAACAATAGAAAAAAAAGATGTCACCATTTTTTCCTATGCCAAGTGAGTTTAAAAAAAGAATTGTTATGCTTTCTATACAATATAATCCTATTTTTATGGAACTCATGCATGTATGTATATTCTATTTATTGAAGCCACATCAAATTGTGAATTCTCTTGCTATTTGGATTTATGAACAAAACTTCTTGCTATTGCTTGACTTGCTCATAACTATTGGTATCTTCTTGCCATCTTCTGCACTGCAGTCTTCATGATACCCATTTTATTAATTGGGATTCGACACTGTTCTTCTTTTGCAGAGCAAGAGCGAGTTTCTTCTCCATGCTTTTCTTCCACACAACAAGAACCGTGCATTTCTTCTCCACAAAGCTATTGATCGCCCTTGGTTTCTTCTCTAGTGTTAATTGGTCAGGTTTTTAGTGTAGAGTGAATTATTAATTTAATTTATTTCTAATATTTGTAGCATGTACATATTAATTATTGGTACCCAATGCTCTTCCATGATTTTGTTTTTATGACTTTTAGGCATATCTTTGATCTCAAATTTGAAATTGTAATTCCACATAAATTGAAATTGTAATTCTATTGGATTAAAATTTAGTTTTGTCAATTTCAAATTATAATATTTTTTTTTGAAAATCTTGAATTTACATATTCCAATGATAAAGGAGTTTATAATGAATGAGTTATAAAATAATTAAGTGAATTTTTTTTTTTAAATTTTCATATGAAAAGAATAATTTATTTTGGCATGTAGAGGGTGGAAGTGTAATGCTTAAAACATTATAAACTATCAAGAATAATTCTTAGTAGCAAATTCGTTGGTTTCAATCCCGCTTCTTCACCCTTGTGAGCATCACCCGATGCAATGAGTGTTAAGTGGACTATTCAAATCATGAGAATTATTGTTCAGTTGCGACTAATACTCATGGTTATGGGTCTTAGATTAATGTCTTACTCTACGTAGTTAATCCCAAAAATGATATCTAAAGGTAAAGATTGTTTTATATCTTGTTGCATAATCAATATGAGGTAACAAGTCATGGGAGTCATACCTGAAATATTTAAGGAGAATTGACTTACAATCTAGGTGAAAGAAGAATTATTGAGCTCCCACTATCAACTCCAGGCGAGACACAATTAATAACTGCAACCATTTGTGGGGGACAACTCTCCTCCAATTGATCTCTTAGTCACCATGACTGAGAAGTCACTGAGCCTTCAGTCAATTACCTATGCCAACTTCTAATTCTTTCATACCAAGATTCTCCAAACAAACACTTTCTCACCACCTTCTCCACATTCATTAAATAATTATCCTTCATACTCGTCCATGCAAAAAATTCTATGCATAGGTTCCACTTGTCATCAAGTCATTAACTCAAAATCTTGCAACTTTTAATCTTTTCTTTATTTAGATTTTCACTAAATTCCTTTATAGTAATTTCTCCATTTTTCACATTTTATTTATTTATGATAAATTAGTTATTTATTATTTATTACTTCCTTTATTATTACTTATTATTATTTTAAAACCAATATTTATTTTATTCATATAGTATTATTACTTTAATAAAATATTATTGGGTGTTACATACTCCCCCCCCTTCAAGGAACTTCATTCCAAAGTTAGCTTTGATTATGTTACTTATAAGTTTTTACTTTCTTTCTATATCTTTCACAACACCCTCTACTATAACTAGTATAAGAGCCACCCAAGTAACCACAACAAGTATTGAAATTCACATCACAACTTTGGAAAAGAGTGAGTACAACTCTAACCTTGTTCCCAACTTTTGGTATAAGCCTTAAAGCCTATTGGTCTAACTGGGGCTCCAAGCACGCAAGACCTAAACTTTGTCTCCAACTCTTACCAAGTATTCAGCTCCAGGCATCGAAGTCCAACCACACAACAACATCAACAAGAACTACTCTAGCCCTTCTTTTAGAGTTCAACATCACAACTTCAATATGAAAGTCTTTGGCCTCCTTAAGATGGTACCATATTCCATCGAAAATTATATAAGGCGAAAGAACCATTGGCAAATGTTTCTTGATTGAGATTGTCCTCAACTCATAAGGTGTTACTTTAAAGATATTCTCCTTCCTAGGTATGGACTCCCATGAGATCATTGAATGAATCGATCGTCTTGGCTCATTTGTGGATTTTTTTTTCAATCACCATCTCACAACATGCAACCAATGCATTAATTATAATCATAACATCATCTCATATAAAAGAATCCACATGTCAGTTTTTGCATGTCATTATGAGAACACAACATCGTTGTCATTGCAACATCATGAATAGTAAGTCACCACATGCTCACACATGCCATCATAAAACATCTCTTCCTAAAAACGACATACAATTACCACATGTCATCACATCATGAAATACTATCATAGGAATATAACCTCAACACATCTCTATCAAGGATATAGTGTTAACATAACATCGTATGTAAATACCCCATGTTTTTAAAGATAACATAAGATCATGAATATGATAATTATCTCAACACATTGCCATGTAGTGCACTAAAATACCATGAACATTCTTATCATGATTCCTCAACAAAATCAATTTCACTATCTTTCATGAATATATAATTTATGGCTACTAGCTATTAGATCTAATGTAAGAAATATCATCAAACATCCATTTAGGATATGTGTTGGTTGTTCGACAACACAGGTATTCCAACAGAGGACGAGCACCTTCAGTAACCACTCACATAACCAGATCAAAGATCAACACCCCGATGTTTTCACGCGGTAAAACCCCTACGGGGAAACATCCACGGCCCCAACCAACGCGACCACTTGGAGCAGTTTATTAATGCAAAATAAAAAGATTACATAGAGATTTTATAAGAGAGTTTTTCACAATCGATCGTCGGTAGATGACCCTCCATGCTCTTTAAATAGAGATCATGGACCAATCGAGTGTTAAGCCATAGATCAATGGCCGTTAAGATTGAGGAGAGTATGAACCGCTAGATCACTCTATGTCGGGAACATATCGTGATCGTCGGATTTCCTAACTACAAATTCATACTAATGCATACTAAAGAAACACAATAAGAAACACACTTTTACCTAACAACACATTAGACCAAGTAGATCTTAACTAACTCCCAAGTGTCTAAATATCCTAACATTGGTTAAGTTGTTAGCCTGGGCTGACTTTACAAAGAATCATCAATATTATTAGTGCCATGTGATCATCAATATACCAATCATTTCTGATTATCATTTCTACTTACAACAAGGAAGGTGACAATTTATGGGGTATGTATAGTCACCCTATCTTTTTTTTTAAATAAAAAAGGGCAGGCCCTGCTATAATATATTAACCAAAAACTGTAACAGAGTATACATGGTCAAGAGTTTAGTCGTTCAGAATGCTGCCGGAGACCGGAAACCAACATTTGTACATGTCCAAAACAACTATATTCTGTTGGCACCTGTCCTGCCCGAAGGAAACCAGGACAGGTGCCTAAAGTCTAAGGACAGGTAAACACAGTAACAAAAAGCTAAAAACATAAAACATGCAAATCCTAGGTTGATGGTGACCTGGCTTCTTCGTCGGTTTTCCAAGTGGCGCTGGCCGGGATGGCGAAGGACTGCGCGCAGAGTGGACATTTGCGTCGATTAGGAGCATCCGAGTAGGCATCAAATAGCACGTCCAGGCGCTGTCCCATTACAAGTGCCCGATGCTCCAGGTCGGCCAAGTGGCCTCGGAGCTCAAACACCAAGGACAGGTGCTCTTCGCTACCGAGAAAGCCATGCATGTCATCACGAACATCGGGCATCCTGTCAACCTGCCCACCGTTCCTTTCGTCCGCTTGCTGCTCGTCGCCCTGCGCATCACCAATTGCCGTCGAAGTCACCATATCCTGCTCGGGAAGTTCTTCCTCAATTATGCACCCAGGAGCCTCGTCGTCCATCTTCAGCATGTGAAAGCCATCCCCTCGACGAGGCTCTGTCATTTTGTCGCTCGGCATTGCCATGGCATTCAAATCTGCTAGCGCCAGGTCTTCCTCGACGATGCATGCCGGGTAGAAATGCTCGGTACTCTCCTCAATTTTGACAGTGTCCAGACTGCTGCTACCCAATTGCTCCTCAGCAATGGTAGAAAGCAGAGCTTTTTCCTCGGCACGAGCTCTCTGTCTTAGTATAGAGGTGGCCATAACCAGAGCTCGCTCTAGCTGCCCCCTGCGCTTGCGCTGCTCCTTACGGGCATACCAAGCGGAACCTCGTCGCGGCACACCCCGTTTTCTTGGCATGCTGCCAGGCACTCTGCCAGCGATACACACAAACTGATACCCGTTAAAAGCTTGATTACCAAATGGAATTCTCCAGACACAGAGCAGGTCCAGGATCGAAGCGAAAAAAATCCAATAATCCGATCGAATGCCCCCATACCCGCCTTTAGCTTTGCACCCACCGAGCTCGTAAATGCTCACTCGCTCGAGGCGTCCTCCCATTGCAGTGCGATTATGATAAGCCTGCATCCGTAATGCAAGCATTAAGGGGAGGGCTATCCTCATTTAAACCCCGACTTAAATCACAGCCAGGTGGCCCTCGTTCTCCAGCTGTCACCCCATACGGGGCATGTATAGTCACCCTATCAATATGCTAAAGTTTTCATATATTTTCTTTGTCTGAATACATTGTTAGAATTTCAAGTAAACCCCCATCCTCTAGAGCCATAGTCTCTAAAGACCACTATACCCAATAACATTTAAGGACTCTGTCATCATTATTTAATTTTAATGTTGTGTTTAATCCACTTGCAAGAAGGAATGATTTAGCCCAAGTGATTTATCCATCACCTACAACTATCCTTGTTCACACTCAGAAGGATTCACTCACCTAATTCAAATACCCAACCAATCATTGGAATTTAAGTTTCTTATTCTTCATGCTAGGTGTGTAATAATCAGTCTCTAAGACACAACCTATTTTCTTTGCCTTTGAAGGTCTATAAACCAAGAAGACAATCGTTATACTAACCCCTTAAACCTTTTCCCCAATTTACCACTTGTTATCCCTCACCAATTGTGAAATTTCTAGTTCACGACTTCCTATCCCGACACCTTTAAAATGATATGGGTCATCACCATGACCCTTACCAATCACTCATGTTGCTTGCCATTTGAGAGAGACACCCCTTCATTATCATTACATAAATTAGCCTTAGGCTTTATTACATTTTCGTAGTTTCTCTAGCATTTCAATGCTATCCATTATCTATATACCTTAAGGGAGTTGTATGAGCTTTAATTAACTATTCTAATCCTAAAATTTTCATATTGTTCTTATTCAAGATAAGCACCTTGCTCAACTATCTCTAATCTTTGATTGGTTAAGAGAATACCACATTTATGCTAAGTTGCTTGTGCCTTTCCACTTGTGGAAGTTTCACAATTTTTGACTTGTCTTCTTCATTCCCATAGTGTAGGCACTCATGGGTTTATTACATTTTTAATCTAATGTCCCCATACATTCCAAAATTCCTTAAAATGATCTACATCATTATCCCAATCATTAAACTCAAATGGTCAATTGAAAACATTTTCTTCCTGATAGGCATTATCCTTATTTAGACCTTATAGTGATTCTTATCATGTTTCCTCTTTGGGAACATTTCTTTGAGTGGTTCAACAACAATTTTCTAAAGGGTTACTCATTCAAGGAATAACTCAAGAGTGCTAAGTCATCCTTTCCACTTTATCATGATTATTCCTTTATGACAAATCCAAAATATCCCATCATGTTTTTACGATATACTACTACTCCTTATTGATTCCTTATAGTGTTTTTATGACAAAGTACAGTCCCATCCTTCATTTGTGAAACTTCCACTCAACTTGCCTTATAGTCCCTCATCTATGGTGAAGTATTTAACTATTACTCTTTTTCTATTCATCTCATCCTTCTAAGTTGATTATGATTAAGAGGACTACAATAAGTTCAAGATTTCCCCTTCCTCCATAAGGTAACTTCATGGAATGCTTAATACGTCATATGTATACCACTAACATTAGGCATCAAAACTTAGAAAAATTTCCTTATTTTCTCTATTTTTCCATCTTCCCATTGTAATAATAGGTTAACTAACCTTCTATTTGTGGTTGCATACTATCTTATGGTATATATGAATTGCTTCCAGTTTTGGCTTCATTTGATGTGTACTACCAGGGGATTTTACTATTTCTCAAATTGATCAATTATATTTTCCCCACATCTTTCTTGAATAGCTAGTGTCTTTTTTACTTCCTTAGGTCACTTAAGCCATTTTTAACTTATTATGTGATTGTATAGTACTTCATATAGGATGAACTCTTCTTAATGTCCATATCTAGTTTGCTAAGTCTATACTATCAAGCACGAGCGGAATACTGAAGATACATCTTGATTCTTTTGTATGTCAACCACATGATTTCGTTGTCCTTTTACTTAATTATGTGTGCCATCGTGCTATAAGAAACATATCAAAGGGTGCCATGATATATTTTAGACTAAGTTTCTTCTACTTCCATAATGTATGGAGTTTCCTATCAATTTCTTTCAAGGTTCTATTTTGAATGCAAGTTTATTTCTTACTCATTCTCGGTCTATGAAAAGTCATGCCTATATTCTACAGGCATAAGCAACATGAGTGTTATAGTTTCTTCTATCCTACACTTCCTATCAAATGTTTCGAAACCATTAATTCCATTTAATACGTTTTCTTCTATCCTACACTTCCTATCAAATGTTTTGAAACCATTAAGTCCATTTAATAAGTTTTGGGATTTCCTAGTCTAGATATTACGTCTCATGGTATAGGTTTTAGGGATCAACCATGCATATTGCAATCAACCACACATTACTAATCAATACTTGGTAATCAACCATGGATATGTATATTCATCTTCTAACTCATTTCCTACCACTAGTATGAAAATAAAGAAGAGAGGGGAAGAAGAAGAGAATACACATTGTATAGAGATCCGCAAAGATAAGCGTCAAATCTTCCTTCCTCTTGTGTTGCTAATTCAAATGTAGTTAATCTAGGGTTTTCATACTTTCCTTTGTTGACTTAGTTATGTACCGGGTAATGTGTATTGCACCATGATAGCTCATCAAATTGAGCCACAACGACAGGTGATTTGAGCATTAGAAAGTTTCACTTCATATCTTATAACTGCAAACTGAACTCTAGTCCTGGTCGTGTGTGATATTTCACTCTAGATGATACGATGGGATATCCTTGGGGATCTCGTTTCACATGTCACTAATAGTGCATGAAAATGATAAAATAAACTAGATGTAACTTAAAACATAGATCCATAAATGTAATAATTACATTATTTTGCTACATTAATTATCTTTGGAAAAACAACTTTTTCACCCTGGTTAACTGCTATTGAACATAGAAAATAAAATCAGTGCATATATAAAATAACCATTAATATTATACACTTTCATAAATTTGATCATTCTACTTCCACTTAAACCATATGCTAACTATTCCTTATTTTACCATCCTTCTCTTTTTTGAGAGGCAACATCCTCGGAGCAACATTTCTGTCACTCCTTTATTCGTTTCATAAGTATTTTTCATCTCTGATTGTTTAAATTATGAATTTTTCATCTTTTCTAATTCAAATGTCATCAAATGTCATCAAAGTTTTGTTAACCTCATACATAAATCTATTTCCTAACCAAATAACCATAACCGAAAAGCACAAGAAAAGGCATAGTGATTATGACTTAAATTTCCATTATTTTATTTTACTGTACAACTAGCTCATTTTTTTAGATCATAAGTTTATTTTTGCCATCTAAACAAAGTTCCACACTTTCCAAATTGTCATTTTGAACTCAACCTCACATATTTATATGCACTAACAACATTAAGTAGTTGGAATCAACCAATTATAATACATGTTGATCTCAATGATAACTTGATCTTAGTCACTATGGCTCACACAAATCCTAGGCCAAATGAAAATGGATACATGATTATACAAATTGATTTTTACACAAACGTGAAATCCTTTGGGTTGAAGTCCTACTATTTTTTTTTACATAACGTCTGGTTTCAAGATATGTGAAAGAATAATAATAAGTATGGTGCCGAGTGCTTCTTGTGTGTTGACATACATATTTATTTGCATTTCCTTCACTATTTTATCATTCTATGGTGCCCTTTTTATAACATACTTTCAATTTTTATAATATACATTCAATTCAAGTAATATTTTTAATTTTCAAAACTATATTCATATTTAATTTAGACATAATGGTTAATGCAAGATTACATATATCCCCTTTTCTAAAGAAAATAACAATTATCAAGTTATAAAAATAATTTGGGAGGAAGACACAACAATGTTTTGTTGTTGCAGCCCATTCAATGCCATGCCACCAACAAGGAGAAGGAAATACTACCAATGACGATGAAGACAACAAAGTGAAGGATTGAGGCTTGATTATTATGAAAGTTTTTTGGCATTCAAATCCCCATCTTAGTCCTTGAATCGTTTCCAAGTTGACCCTTCATCATGTACTCTCTCTTTTGCAGAAATCAAACACAGACCCACTCACAACTCTTCATTTTTTTTTTCGATCACATAAAACCTAATGGATCCTGTCACAATCTCCAAATGTATGGAACACCATTCATATTTTATCTCTAACAAGGATGGACATGAAGGCCTATTATTTGGTCAAGGAACTAGTTAACTCCCAAAAGGTTTTAAATTTTAGACCTAAGAAAGCTTTTGAAGCAGTAATGGACAAAAAGAGTAATACCCATTTATTAGAAGTGCTCCTTAAGGCTTATGCAAAGTGTGGCATGTTGAGAGTTTCCCTTCAAATATTTTCTGTGATGAAGGAACATGAGCTTGTGCCCTCTATTAGGTTTTAACTTCCTCAAATGTTTAATTGAGACAATAGTGAAATGAAGATGGCATCTGATGTTAATACTGAAATGAGGAAAGTGGGTGTATCTCCTAATATATATACATATACCTTATTGATTAAGGCTTACTGTTAGTTCCAAGAGTCCAAGAAATTCACCAAATTAAAATCATTAAATTTCTAGGTCACATAGTTGTCAACATTCTTTTTGATACCATTATGCTTAGTTATAAAGCAGTAATGCAAGCTTGCAAATAATCTCATCCACATTAAGTACAATTTATCCTCTGAATCCCTTCCTACAACAATGTAACTCTGCAAATATTTGTTTCAATCTCTAGTCATCTAGATCAATACTAAAATCACTTAGTGGGTCCCACAGACAAAACCCTTTACTCTGGTGTAGTAATGTTGCATCTGCTTATAGTTACATTGTGCCTACAAAATGCACACCTTTTTTTTAAGTTTGACTTCAGTGACATACTCACCATGTTCCATCTAGATTTGTCAATAAAACACTTCCATTGTTATTTAGTCACCGACTTTAAATAACTAAAGCATTGAAGTCTTGATAAATAATTAAGGTGTAAACTTGTGTAGGAATAATGAATATGCATGCCCTAGTCACTACGTATCATCATTTAACCCCCAATATAAACATGTCATAATTATGTATAAGTATTTTATGTCATAATTTTAAGTCACAAATTGACTGAGGTTATGGTTCCATGCAAATAAAACCCCTTTTCATTGGAAAGCTTTCTCCCAGATACTTACCAACTAAGATAAATTTGTAGGCCTTGCCCCCTTACATAGCCAAACAATCGAAAGGACCAATATAACAATGTTAAGGGAAATGCAAACATACATAACAAATCTATTGCTGCGACTTCTCTCACTCCCAAGGAAAAATACTTTGAGCATTTGCATGTTATGACAAGATAATGATGAAAGTTGAACCAATTAAAATTGCATTTTGACAAGTCAAATTCATACAATCTTGAATTAAGAACATACTAATAAGACACAGTGCTTGAAAATGCTTCCCTCAATATTAGAGGGAACGAGGAGTGTTAGATTTGGTAACTAAAAGGCTGCATGAGAACACTACGAGAAATGGAAGGGTATGGGACCATTTCAAAGTATTGGTAAGAAAAAGTATGATTTTGATAAGCATATGCATTTTGATCCATAACACGTCTTTAGAGAAAGAAGTACATAACCAAATAGTCAACATCCGTGATTTATTTTTGAATAGAATGAAACCTAAAATCTTAGTTGGAGGGTAGTAGTGATTATACAGGCTAGCCCGCCATGAACCTGTTAATCTAATCGAATGCCATTCTTTCACTCTTGTGGTTTCCACATATCAAACACATGATTTTCAGTTCCTTTGGGTGATGTTTATAGGGTTTCTACTAAGATGTTGTTTCCATTGTTACATAGACCATGGTGGTAGACCGCATACAAAATGGTGGCCATGCGAATATGATGGATTTATGTATGCTTGTATGGAAATATAAACAATGATCTAACATGTGAAATAGTTCAAGTTCTTTAAGGATTAGAGTGACTTCAATATCTAAACCATACTGTATGACTTGACCTATGAAAGCATGATCCCAATAATCCTGGTCGGTGATGCAAAATCCATAGATTTTGAAAATGGGAGTTGTTGTAACGTCCCTAAGCTTAAGTGAGGAACATTACCATGCAAAATTACACATAAAATGAAATTTTATGCTAACTAATTCTGTAGCTTACCAACTACATGAACACACATGGATTTAACCATTTGGCCATCATTAATTTAAATGTAGCTACAACATGTTGAATACACATGAATGCAAATAATTAACCCCATAAACAATAACATATAAACCTTTTCCATACATAGAGTTAAAACACAACAATTTAGCTCATAAAATAACACATAACACATATAAACACTTATATTTTCAGAACAATTATGCAACTAACTGCTTGGGATAGACAATCCACCCAACCATAAACCTGTTGTTCTAGATCTCAACAACAAGTCACCCCCGAGCTAGGGCTAGGAATCCATAAAATAGCGTGTCTCTCATTTTCCACTCACAACTTAGAAAATCCCACAACCCATTGGCATTCTCCTACAACTATCCCGATTTCCATAAGCTCTCTTCCTCTTGACCTACCCAACCAAAGGAATGTACCCCTTCACTGCTCTTAGTCCATTGGGTGTCCCATTCATTTACCAAGGCCTTGATGGAACATGTAACTTGGAATCTCATTATTGGGAACTCAAGGGAAATCATTGCTAGAAAAACTACCTGTAAAACAACAACAATAACTTGCTATGATAGTGCAATTCACACATGAGTTCACTCTTAAGGCCTGACAACCTAGTTCTTTTGCAAGCATGAAAATTTGCTTCTTCAATCCTCAACTCCAAAAAATCTCCAGAGTTCGCCCTTCAAGGTTGCTCAAGATCTAGTGCACTTCTTTTCCTTGTTCTCCCCATACCATGCAAAAGCATGACTGTCTAAAATTGCCTATTCTCCCCATACGATTTTACTCTCTTCCCCAAACAAATTGACTCTCACACTCAACAATGTTGATTGTACTTTATCCCCATGCTCCCAATAACTATGGGATGTGACTTTTTAGACCCACCCTCTTACATGTATTCAATAATTGGGCTCTCATACACTCAAACATAAAATAAAAGTTTAATACATAGTGATAATAAAATTCAGGAATGTAGGGTTTTCATTAATACCCATAAATAATTCCCCCCTTGGACCCCTGTTAGACACTCCTCTTGTGGAAAACTCAACCCCCATCTCTGTCCATGTCCCCCAACAATTTTCATCACATTTTATTGTGCTGAAATGTGCTTTCTACAATCCAATACGATGGAGATGTGCACTTCCTTATGTGCTCAACATGTAGTTGACATGTGGCATTAAAAAAATATTTCAATGTTGGATATAAATAAAATAATTTTATATCAATTTTATATATAGGGAGAGAGATAACGTAATTAAAAGTAAAAAATTTCTTAATTCACTCATAGGTATCAGGGAGATTTGTAATTAAAAGTAAACAAATTCTTAATCCCCTCATAAATGCTTTCTACTTTGGAGTATGAGGAAGATGTGTAATTTCTTCAATGCTTAATATAGAGTTGACACTTGGCATTTAAAATAATATTAATTAAAAAAATATTTCAATATTTCAATGTCCACGTTATATATATATATAGTCTGCTAATATGTGCTGTCTACTTTCGAGTATGACAAAGATATGTAATTCCTTCATTGCACAAATGGAATTTAAAAATATTAAGAACAAAAAAATATTTCAATGTGAGTCATAAATAAAATATAAGGCAATTGAAAATAAAACCAACATAGATCCATCTTAGCTTCAGATCTTTCATGCACCAAGAGGCATCAAATTCTTTGAGATGTAAACCTTTTTTAGAGTACAAAGCTTGAGGAAATGTTTGCATCTTGAAGGATTTGATGTCTGTCGACGCATGATAGATTCAAAGTTTAGATGGATCTACACTGGTTTAATAAAATTCAGTAATACAATTTGCATATTACATCACTTGGTCGTAACCACATTCATATCTGCATTATGTATTAATTAAATTAGGGATTATAGTGGGGATGTTACATTCCCCCTTCTCTACAATTGTGCACCGTTCTCGGTGTAGAACACCATGCCGAAATACATATATAAATTTACAGTATAAGACTTAGAAAAATAAAAATTCCACTGTTTGTTTACCCTCCAACGACAGTTCCAACCATAATTTCTTGTTCCTCTCAACTTGCCAACCCAAGAAATTTACCCCATTCATTGCCCTCAGTCCATCGGGTAGTACCATTATTTTATCAAGGCCCCCCAATGCAGGTTGGCTAGGACTTTGATATATGGTTTTGGAACTTTAGCTTCCCAAAATGAAGTCTTGCATTTTTAGCTTTTGTTTTTTTCAAAATTGACAAATTTGTGGCTATTCCTCCTACATAGTTTCTTCGTACTCCCATGCTGCGTCTTTAGGACCATAGCATGTCCATTGGACCTTTACCATGCCGATTGCTTTATTCCTAAGTACTTCAAATTTCTGGTCCATGATGCGCATTGGTTCCACCCAAAAATCTCCTTTGTGTTCCACCTGGATCATAGTCCAATCAATTATGTAGTCAGGGTGAGACACAAATTTCTTTGATAAGAACATAAAATACATTATGCACTCTCATGGATGCAGGTAATGCTAGCATTTATGCAACTCGACCTATCTTCTCTAATATTTTAAAAGGCCCACAATATCTTGTTTCCAACTTTGGGCAGCAACCCAATCTTAGCAAACTTATTTTCACTTTCACTTTTATAAATACACGTTTGCCCATTTTAAAATCTCTAAAAATCCTATTCTTGTATACATAATTTTTCTGCTTGTCCTGGTTAACTTTTAAATTCTTCCTAATCTTTTTCATCTGTTCTTCCGTTTCCTTCAAACAAATTTGGCCCAATGATAGCTATGTTTGCTAGGTTATCCCATCTCACTTGGGTGTTACAGTTCCCATCGTACAATGTTTCAAATGGACTCACTTTTAATGAGGTTTGAAATCCATTACTGTAAGCAAATTCCACTAAGTGGATATAATCCTCCCACTTTGATGGCTGGTCCATCACATACATTCTAAGCATGCCTTCAATTATTTTGYTGGCCCTCTCTGTTTTCCCCTCTGATTTTAGGTGATACAATGTACCGAGATTTAAATTTGTCCCAAATCCTTTGAACAAACCCTTCCAAAAATTGGATGTAAACTTGGGATCTCTGTATGAAACTATTTCCTTCRGAACTCCATGTAGCTTGACAACTTCTTTCATGTATATATCTACAATATTTTTTGTCTTGTGTGTAATCTTCACTGGAATAAAATGTGTAGCCTTAGTCAATTTTTACAGCACTACCATGATGGAATCATGTTGCTCCACTGTTCTGAGCAAGTTAGTAATAAAATCAACTTTAACAACTTCCCATTTCCATTATGGAATGGGAAATGGATGTAACAACCCAGTTGGATATCTATGTTTGTTTTTCACCTTTTGAAATTCTAGACATTTGGCTGTGTAATCAACCACTTCTTTCTTCATTCTTGGCCAAAAGTATTGGCTTCTTATAGCTGCAATTGATTTATGATATTATGGGTGCCCAACATATGACACATTATGCATTTCTTGTAGCATTATATTTTTCATCTCTCTGGAATTCGACACATATACTTTGCCTCTGTACATGAGGATTCCATCATCTTGCAACTCATAATATTTAAATTTATGTTGTAAAATGCATTTCTGTAACATTTCTTTTGTTTTCAAATAATGTTGATTTGAATTTGCATCCTCTAAAATTCTATCTTTTAAATCAGATTTGTACATGCTAATGGTTGTAGCATGCATTTCATGTGCTCTCCTACTGAGTGCATCAACCACCCGATTTTCTTTTCCTTTAATATGCTTAATTTCTAAGTCATATTCACTAATAAATTCATGCCATCTAGTTTGTCTAGCATTTAATGTGGGCTGTCCAAACATACATTTCAGACCACAATGGTTTGTCCTTATCTCAAATTTTATCCCCACGACATAATGTCTCCACATTTTTAATGCATGAATAATAGATGCTAATTCTAACTCATGTGTAGCATAATGCCTCTCATGCTCTTTTAATTTTTGGGACTCATAGTACACCACATGATCTTTTTGAGTGAGGACTCCACCAAGCCGTTCCTTTCATGCATCAATGCACACAAAAAAATGTTCCTCAGGGTTTGCAATATTAAAGATTGGTGCACTTGTCAAAATTTCTTTCAACTACTGAAAACCCTCTTCACATTTGGAAGTCCATTCAAATTTCACTCCCTTCTTTTGCAAATAAGTGATCGGGATTGTAATATTTGAGAATCCTTTTATGAATCTTCGATAATAACCTGCAAGACCCATGAATGATCCGACCTCTATCAAATTTCTTAGCAATGACCATCCTCTAGTGGAATCTATTTTCTTGAGATCAACTGCTATCCCGTCAATTGAAATAATATTCCCCAAGTGGTGAATCTTCTTTTGATAAAAGATGCACTTACTTAGCTTGGCATACAACTTGTGCTCTCTTAAATTTTTTAGCACCATTCTTAAATGATGCTCAAGCTCTTCTTTTTTCCTTGAGTATATGAGTATATCATTCAGGAACACAAATACAAACTTATCCAGGCACTCCTGGAACACTCCATTCATCATGCACACGAAAATAACTAGGGCATTTGATAGCTCAAATGACACTACCATGAATTCATAATGCCTGTATCTTGTCCTGAATGCTATCTTGCTGAGATATTATTCCTTTATTCTCACTTTATGGTAGCCTAATATCAAGTCAATCTTAAAAAAGATTCTGGAACCTTTCAACTGATCAAATAGATCATCAATCCTTGGCAAAGGATATTTTTTTCTTTATGGTAACCTTGTTCAATAGTTTGAAATAAATGCATAACCTTAAGGGTCCATCCCTCTTTTTCACAAAGGGCACTGGGGCATCTCAAGGTGACACACTTACCCCTTAACAAATCTTCAAACCACATTTTCAATTTTTTCAATTCCGGTGTGCCCATTATGTAAGGTGTCTTGGACACTGGGGCAACTCCTAACACCAAATCAATGGAGAAATCAATGTCTCTCTTTGGTGGAAGTCTTGGGATTTCCCCGAAATCATATTCAAAATACCTCAAGATTGGATTGTCTTCAATGCTTTCCACTTTATCTCCGGATTCCTCTTCCATATGGGTTGCAAAAATTTGACATCCCTTCTTGAAACTCTTTTTCAACTGCATGGCTGAAATTTCTCTAACTACAACTCTTGGAATGCCTTGAACCTTGCCTTGCTACCCTACCTCATCAAGACAAGTGATTGTATTGTTGTAACAATATAGGACAACATGGTGTTTTCTCAACCAATCCATGCCAATTAGATAATCATACGAACCCAATGGTATGATGTTCACATCTACCTTTGTGCCAAGTCCATTCATGTCTATTGGGAAATATTTAACTAGCTCACTGTTTTTTTCTCTTAGCCCATGTGGCTAACATAACTAACCAAGATTTCTTATGGTTACTTCTTTGTAAGTGAAATATTTCAACAATGTTAGATTTTATGTAACTATGGATAGCTCCAAAATCAATTAAAATTGCTATGCACTAATTATCAATCTTACCTTCCACTTCAATCATGGGGACTAATACTCTGCTTGCTTGTTGTCCAAGGCTGCATAAATCCTTGTTATGTTTCCACCCATTTCCTCCACTATTTTAGCCTCTTGAATATTTTGGACAATGCTCATCCTTTCTCCTTTGAGAGGGCAGTCCTTGTACAAGTGATCTCCCTCATATCCCCAACACTTCATGGGCTGCAGTCTTAGCCTTTTCCCAAATGAATTTGTCTTCCTAGGTTCATTTTGGGCTGACTAATCTTGTTGATTCACTTATGAGTTATTCTTGAAAAAGGGTGGCTTAAAACCCTTTTTCATTTTCTCCTTCTTACCCTTCATCTTGTCATTCCAAGATTTTTGGAAAACTGGCCTTCCATTTCTCTGCTCATAACGACGTTTTTCTATCCTTAAGGTATCCTCCAAATTCTTGGGGTTATCATATTGTATCTTGTCACTATAGAAGGAGGGTAATCCACTCAAAAATATTTGGATTTTGACCTTCTCATCCTTTATGAAGCCAACATACTTCAAAAACTCAAAGAACCTCTTCTCATATTCATCCATTGTCATGCTTCCCAACCCGAGTTCAAAGAACCCTTTCATCTTCCTTTCATAGTAATGCTCTGACAAATATTTCTCTTGTAAATATTCTTTGAACTGCCTCCACAAGACCTTTTCATTGGGGTGTTTGGATTGCTTAAGCTGATTACACCACATGATTTCCTTTCCTTGCAAGTGGTAGGTTGCAATTTTGGTTTCTAACCTTGAGGGGTAATCATGCAACTATACATATTTTTTCATTTCCAACAACCATGCTTCAAACTCTTCTCCCTTTCTATTCTCACGATTAAAATTCAGTGGCTTGATTTTCCTGAGTTCACCTTGCAAAATGTCCGACTCAGGCCTTCGCCTCTGCCTCCTCATAGGAGACAAACTTGGGATGTTCCCTGGCCTTGGAAATGCACGATCTCTTCTAGTGAATTAATCCAGGGAATGATGATTCTAGCTCATACTTCTTGATTGGCTGTCATTCTCATGATCATCCCTTTTTCTATGGGATTTGGATGCTATCATTTGTTTATCACTAGCTGCTTGCTTTGTGCCAGAGTATTTATTGGCTTGCCTTTGCAACATATTCAGACTTTGTAGCATCTCTTCCCAAGATTTCAATATCTTCTCATTATCTTCCCTATAGATCTACACTTACCTCTACAGGCTTCTCATAGTCACATGCTCCTCTTTGCCTCTTCTTCCATTGGACTATGTTTCAACATTTCCCATGCTGACATGTAGACCTCTGATCTCCTCCTCATGTCTGTAAGATCCCTGGGAATCTTCCATAACTACAGTCCTCATATAAGAAACATATTTTTTTTCTTGACCTCTAATGCCACAAGAAATGTGGATACAATAAAGTTTTGTTAGACGAAAAAGGGATATTCATAATTCTGGAAAAAAATGCATACTTTTTTTTCCTGCTCTTTAGGCCACCAATCATATTCTTTTGAGTTGACTGCAATTTATACTCGTCAAAACAAATTTCTAGGTGCACAGGATGATTCTAATTTTCATTATCTTTCCATTGACTACTCATTTTCCCAAATCTGAGTTATGAGCAAAAAGTTACGGTCTGCAGAGGTTTAAACTATTTCTCATTTTTACCCTTACTGCTATAGGTGTCTTCTATTACATCTTGTAAAATTTTAGGTACCTAGATTCCAATACTTATTCCAATTCAGAATTAAACTTACAACTTTCACCATAGCAACTTGCTACCATGTCCCTGCCACATGTAAACTTCCACTATGGAATCCACACTGGCACCGCCACGCCACCACCACATAGCTCCACATCATCATTGTATGGGGTTTTTCCATAAATTCTGAAATTATAGTTTTTATTTTTATTTTTTTTACAATTTCTCCCAAATCTCTTGATCGTTCTTGGAATTTTTTATTTGTTCCATAATCAATCTCGACCGTTGATCGTTATGTTGAATGCGATCTGGGCCGTTGCACCTCCAACTCTTTAATCACCATTTCAATGCAAAGTTTGACCTCCTGGGCCAAAATTAACTTTGAAACCTTTATATTGATGCCATAATCCTCTCTTCGACTGTTATGAGGTAATTTAAACTTGAATGTGCCCATAAATTTGGGGATTTCACTATGTTTTCCCCAAATTCGTCACAGACGAAATTCTACAACAATGAAATTCTACCAATTTTGCACCGGGCTCGACCCATACAAGCTCATTATTGAACCTTGATATCTGATACCAATCTGTAACATCCCCCAACTTAACTGAGGAACATTACCATGTAGAATTACACATAAAATGAAATTTTCCGCTAACCAATACTGAAGCTTACGAGCTACATGAATACACACATATTTAACCATTTGACTATCATTAATTTAAATGAATATACCTAATGATGAATATACATGAATGCAACTAATTAACCCCATAAACAATAACATATAAACCATTCCCATACACAGAGTTAAAACACAACAATTTAGCTCATAAAATAATATAGAACATAGATAAACACTTATCTTTTTAGAACAATTGTGCAACCAACTGCTTGGGACAAACATTCTACCCAACCATAGACCTGCTGTTCCATATCTCAATAGAAAGTCACCCCTGAGCTGGGGCTAGGAATCCACAAAAGAGGGTGTCTCTCACTGTCCACTCATAGCTTAGAAAATCCGACAACCCACATACATTCTCCTACAACTATCCCGATTTTCATCAACTTTCTTCCTCTTGACCTGCCTAACCCAAGGAACATACCCATTCACTGCTTTCAATCCATCAGGCATCCCATTTATTTATCAGGGTCTCTCTTGCACATGTAACTTGGAATCTCACTATCAGGAAATCGTGGGAACTCATTGCTAGGAAAACTACTAGTAAAACACCATCAATAACTTGTTGTTATAGTGCAACTCACACATGAGTTCACTCTTAAGCCTCGAAAACCTGGTTCTTCTACAAACTCAACAACTTGCTTCTTCAATCCTCAGCTCCAAAAATTCTCCAAAATTCACCCTCCATGGTTGTTCCATCTCCAGTGCACTTCTTTTCCTTGTTCTCCCCTTGCTCATACAAAAATACCACTATCCAAAACTACCTGTTATTCCCATATGAATTTCCTCTCTTCCCTAAGAAAGTTGACTCTCACACTCCCCAATGTCCATTGTATTTCATCCCCATGTTCCCAATAACTATGGGATGCGACGTTTCACACCCACCCTCTTACATGTATCATATGATTGGGCTCTCATACACTCAAACATAAAATATAAGTTTAATACATAATGACAATAAGATTCATGAATGTGGGGTTTGGATTCATAAATAATTCCCCCCTTGGACTCCTCTTGGACACTCACTTCTCTTGTGGAAAACTCAACCCCCATCTCTATCCATGTCCCCTAGTAGCTGGCATCACATTTTATTTAATAAAATTTAGAAATATAATTCACATATTACATCATTTGGCCATAGCCACATTCATATTTACATTATTTATTAATTAAACTAGGGATGTTACAGTTGTATCCATGGCACCCCGACACATATATCATAGATTGGTAGTGTTAGAATTTATGTTGATGAACTAGGTGACAAGTTAGAAGGTAAATTCACGTTGGAAATGCTAGTTAGCATCTTGTAAAACAAGGAGACAATCTTACATGCAATCAACATATCGATGGGAGCATAATTTCATAAGGCCATGACACACCAATATTAGAAGAAGGGAAAGGAGAATACATTCCCCCCCTCTTAGTCTTATATCCTTCAAACCCCTTTTCCTTGTGCCTAAATCAGTGGCCCCATGCAAGGGAAAATTTTCCTTCATCTGTGACTTTTTCCTTCAGGAATTTCGGTTGGTAAGGCATGCAATTTCCATTCATTTGATGAGGAATTATGGCATTGTTCATCTCAAAGCCATCATATATAATAATGATGATTTTTCAAATTTCATTCAAAGAAAAGAAAAGAAAATATATACTTAAAAGGGATAGTTTATGTGTATCATATATATATATATATATGTATGTATGGTGTGTGCATATATATGCAAGTGTTAAATGTTTATTTATTTATTTATTTTTTAACAAGAAAAAGTTTTTTTTTATAATCAAAATTGCTACAAATGTACTATTCAACAAGCTAGTACATATCAAATATATTTTTTTCAAAATAAACTTAGGCATGCTGAAAAGTCATGCCTTATTGTCTATGGCACTGTATTTAGTTCCCAAGTATTGTTCCTGACTTCCCCTATAGGGGTATACTCTAACATAATATCCAAATACAAGATGAACTTTGAAATACATAAAAGAAAGCTAAAGGAATTCCTAGGTTAATAAATCTCGAGTTATGTGTGATTGGGTTCTTCTCCTTACATTCCACCCCCATGTCTGCCAGCTATCGCTGCACAACTTCTCCTTATTACCCAAGGAGCCTACATAAAGGTGTGCCATATTTTGGTAATTGATCAATTCATTTATTGTGTGTCTGATTGTGGGACATTCCATCTTTGGATCAACAATTTCTTATTTTTGATGTTGCACTATCTCCATAAATAACACTATTTCACTGTCCCTGCTAGCTTCATGGGCTTAGATTTGTGTTTCTACTGTTGATATGGATGATTTGCTTCCATTGATAATGGATTATCAAGACCTTAGAATTATTTTTATGTTAGTTGTCTCACAGATAGGAAAATGTCGTGCATGCTTGTGAGACATTATCACCCTCAATTTCATGCTTAGAGTCCAATGCAACATACTGCCAAATGCTTCTTTACCTAGCAACTCAATACCAACTGTGTTGGAGATTGAAATAGAGAAAGGCATACTCACCCAAAACTAGCACCTCCACCATCAAAATTCTTGTAAGCAACCAACTCCACTCAATGGTCTATGCACCATAGGACCCAACAGTTTCGACTTGAGAGAGATGAATTCAATTGAATTGGAATCAACCATGCATTGAACACCCAGATTGGCTTCCAATCTCATTGGAACTATGACTCTATTCCTTGAATTTTCCAGAGGGACAAAAACAAGTTTCATGCTTAAGATACTCCAAATTCACAACTATAAAACACTCTCTTGGAGTGCTATGAGCTTCAATCCACCATGAAAATCATCCATTATCCCACCCACAAGGGAATTTATGATAATGGATAGTTGAATGAATGCTCCCATTGAATGCCTCTTGTGCAAATTGYGAGGCACACTCTCTTGTATATTTTGAATTCGTTGCTTTGATGCATGTGATTTGACAAGCCTATGGGTTAACACATATACCATGTCCCTATAATAAATTACTTCATAATTAAATGGGATAGGTGGATTAATGCCCCATTTWAAAAAAAACTTGCTCTTAACCATATGATTATGGAATTGGGATCCATATCTAGCCCTTTTTATCTCTAAAGGTTCCCTAATCAAGCCTACTTGCAACATTAGCTAGTTTTTCCGCTTCCTGTTAAGTGATCTTAACACATGAAAAACTCTACTCTCAAACCTTTCAACTTCTTTTGTGATCCTGTGTAGTATTCTTGATAATGCACTTTGGATTTACTCAATACCTTTACACAAATTAAATTATCAATTCTGAGTTACCTTTCGTTAATAATCCTCAAACACAAGAACAAGGTGAGAGATCCCATTTGATTATTAAAATCCTTTTGTAGACCCCATACATAGTAATTTTCCTCATTTACTTCGGGATCAATAATGATCCCTCTCGCTCTAGCCACCCCTGAGTGTTAAATGCTAATGTAAATAATATGATATTATATATATATATATATATATATATATATATATATATATATATATATTATGTGTATGATATTATTGTTATATATATATGATGTGTATTGCATGTATATTATATTATATTATATAATGCATTTATATTATTGTTAATAAATTGTTTATATAGTGCATTATATATTGTTTATATAGTGCGTTTAATATTTTTTATATAGTGTGTTTAATATTGCATTTAATATATTAGTGTGTTTAATATTTTTTAACTGAAACAAGAATTTGTATTCATTCAAAATAAAGAAACATCAAGGTTAGCATCGATTACATTCTACAAAGTTCACAAGACTTTCACAAAACTAGACATATTTCTAGATCGAAATCTAAAGATAGAAAAGACTCCTCAAAACATGTATTCCAAGTATTTTTGCAAGTGGCCTGGCTAACATATTGAGACAAAATACATATAACTTGAAAAAACATTCAAACTAATGACAAAGATGAACACTTCCCTCTTCATTATTCCCCTCGCCAAAATGAGGAGAGCTTGAACTTTCAATCTACGTAGGATCCCACATCTGATGGATGGTTTCATCTTCCTTTATCCCTACTTGAAGTGAATTCTTAGTACCATAATTATGGGAAGCTAAAAAGAGAGATTCCACATGCTAAGAGAGAACTAGGTGTTGAATTCTATTGCACTCTATCTATAGAGAGCCAATTTTCTATTTTTGAAGGAGGTTCATAATGTTGTCATTGTGTATGGAGCTAGCCTATTCAAGTTCAATAATTTTGGAAGAGATTATCATTAATGCGTCATTGTTGGCTTGGATGATGTCTTCATGCATGTGAAGAACTTGTCTAACCTCCTTGATATCTTCATTATCCATGGTAGGCTTGTCCTCACTTTCTGTGAAGACACGATCTAGATAATCGACAAGCAAACTAAGAGGAGAGAAGAAGAAGGAAACTCACATTATAACCAAAGTAATGAACCCAAAACTAAAGGGCCAATTCTCAATCCATGAAAAGAAAAGAGGCTCTGTTATGCACAATTTGTACTTGTCCAAATCCCAAGATAAGTAGGTGAAATTGGCGTAACAACATGATATCCCACCACTGTCACCTTAGTGAGAAATCCTCACTTTTAGGGATGGATGAAGGTCCAACCCAATGGAGGCATCCCTGGTGACCTAAAGAGCCGAGGAAACTAAGGATATGGTTAAGATACACCCACCTCTCACTGGTCACCCAAGTCAAGAATGTCTATGTCTGATAAATTGAGGCAAATAAGAGTAATTGGTGTACCTAGAACAAGAAAAATATAGCATATATATGGAAATTTCCAAGTACAATAATGATAATAAGACCTCAATAGACAATAGACAATCAAAATATATGCTGGCTGATATGAAATTGTAGTGAGTTAGTAGTTTACGAAAACAATCAATGTTTTATAACAACCAAGAGAAGTATAACTCAAAATTATGTGTAATCACAATGAAAACTCAACATTTATCAAGTAGATTATTTAGCAATTGTCACAAGCAATTTTTGAGTGAGTTAGCTAGATGTTAAGCTAAGGTATGCAACAAATTAGTATGAATTAGTATGGCCGAAGCAATGTTTTGAAATAGAAGCAAGTTAGTTGATGATTTTAGCTAAGCTAGGGTCAATAGAAGTTAGTAGATGCTTTAGAGAATAGAGTGTAATATTTGTTTGATCAATTCCTTCAACAAGAGCAAGTAGAAACGTTCCTTTTGGGCTTATGGAGTCAATTACAACATTAGCGATAACTTGGAGAAATAAATGATAATATTTGTATAAGGATAGAGAGATAAAGTCTCGAGGTGTTGGCTCTTCAAGTTCTCAATCTCTAAGTCTCAAAGATGGAATTTAGCTACAGTGTAAGCTCCTTTGGGCTCTAGCGAATTCCTCTTCTCCTTGGACACTTGAAAAATATTTGCAACTATCTCTAGAACAAAAAATCTAAAGTGATAGAACTTTATGGATTTAGATTTCTTTCTATACAATATTTTCTTATCAATTTAACAAGTAGAAAAGACTAGAGAGAGGAAGAAGCACTTTATGTCCCTCTCCTAGGGTTTAAGAGCAAGCAATTTCATAATATTAAAAATGAACAAGTAAAATATACCACAATATTTATAGCATAAAAAAATTGCATATTTTTACTCACTTCACCAAGAATAATCAAGCATAAACCCTAGTTGAAGACTTTCCACCACAAAAATAGCCAAGAGACATAAAAAAATAGCTTCTCCAAGAGGTTCACACTAGTTTAAGAGACCAATAGCCCAAATTTAGCAAAAATTCCATTCCTCTCTCATCAGAGGAAGTTAATATCTCCAAAAATGAATTGAGGCTAGCCATATTTGTATGGGAAATCCTAGCCTCTTTAATCCAAAAGTTGTTTCTTTTCAAGTAATGAGCCTACTTCTTAATTTGCTCATTTAAAATTACATAATCCAAAATTTACATAGAATAACCCTAAAAAGGGGTGATGTCAACCCATCTAGGGTGACGTTAGGCTCTAATAAGGTGATGTTGAGGTTGCTTAGTGGAACTTTGGGCCTCCAAAGGCTAATAACCATGCCACATGTGCCAAAACACTATGCCATACCCTCCTTCCATATGATCTTCATCAAACCCTTGCTTTCTTCATGGTGACATCATAGGATAGGTGAGTGATGTCTAAGCCTCCAAAGGCTAGCATCCAAGTGGGAGAAGGTGGGAGCTCTCTATCTAGGCATTCTAGAATGCCTCCAAAGGAAACAACCTCATGTCTAATGGTGATTACCAGCCTACCCCAAATGTGGGGTCTCTGCATCCATCATTGGGCTCCAAATCCCCACGAAAGGCTGGACAAGTCATCTCCTCATGAATACATGTCCATCGGGAAAGGTCCTGCAAAGAAAGACATATACGCCCTCCAAGGGTCCATAAGTCACAAGAATCATGCCAAGTAATCCACACATAATAATAGAACCACCCAAACATATGAATCAAACCCCCATTTTCAAACTAAACAAATGCTCAAATACCTTATACAATTTGTCAAATTTAGATGTGGGAGGGGTGTCAAGGCATCCTATTCGGTCAATCAATCCCCAAGTAAATGGTGTTTCCCAAGGTAAACCTATCTAAGCCATATGTGAGTATTAGGTGGAGTGGGGTAAGACTTTTGGGCATAGGTTTCATGACATACAAGGGTTCATGTTGTCTCATTTATGGGTGCCTTTGTAGAGGGTGTGCTGCACCTTCGTTTTCAATGCAACCATTTTCCAAGCCCATTTATTTCCATTAATTAATTAAATTAAAAAACAATTGGGTAATATAATACATGGAAAGAAAAGAGTATCACAACTTCACTTTAAGCTTAGGTAGATTGAGTTCCATATGCATGGAAATAAAGGGACACCGCATAAATGGACCTCCTCGACAAGTGGGACATCTATATAATGTGAGTTTGCTTTTGTAGGTCTTTCAATTATTTAGGAGAAACACTTCATTGTTCTCAAGACCTCTTGGGAGAGCATAAGGAAGGTTTATTATTGGATTTTATCTTTTGCTAGCTACATTTCCCTTTGGGCCTTCAACCCCTTCTTCCCATCAAATGAGGTACAATTCCTTTCGCGGTCAGTGCACCTGAAAATCCCAAAATATGAGGAGATGAAAGGGAAGAAGTATGGAAAGTGATAAGTATGATCAAGAATGGTATGATGACTCTTCAAGGAACCCCCCAATAACACCCTATTCCCAAGGGTGACCAACTTACTAGGATGGAATGGCACCCACCAAGGTTAAATAAGGAAAAGAGTATAATTTCCAAGCAAACGTTCTGTAATCAAGAAAGAATTCTTTGCAACATATTCAAATGATTCAATTATTAGGATGACAGTTACCATGATACCAAAATTATTACCTCATGAAGCAAGACATGTTTTCCTCTGGGTCCAGGCTAGTGTCATGGATGTTGCTCTGCTACCGATGATGTATGATGGTGCATCAATGAATAGGAGGTCCCCTGCAGGGATATGTTGGTCAATTTGGTTCTCTTCACTCCATGTCTACTACCTGTGGGCTTCGTGACATGATCTCATTGGTTACCCCTAGAATAAGGGGGTAACATGCTCCAATATTAACCCATTCTTGTATCTACAAAAAGTAATAACAAAAACACCACTAAAAAAGAAACCCAAAGAAAAATCCAAGGACTAAAGCATGCCTCGCTAGTCAAGCCCAATCTGGAATCACAATCCCTGAATATAAACACTAAGGTGAACACTACACAATGAAAGGCTTGCTGCCTCCACTCCAAAAACCAAAAAACCCCGCTGAGAGAATATTGGAATAATCACTAGGTCCCAGACCCAATAGATACCAAATTGGATTGCCAAAAATATGCCCCAACATAGAACACATAATCAATATGTTCCCATATTTCATGAGGGAGCTCATCTTTGCAAATTGAATTACCACAAATGAGACCCGACAAGCCATATGATGATGTGAGGAGAGACATCTTGTATTGTCCTTCCCTAATATCATCTAGCTATTGATGATTGATGTTATCGTGTTGGGATTAAGAAAGTGGTGATCTTTTCCCAATGATCCGCCTCCCCATTCAATTCCCTCTTGGTGTGGAAAAAATCAACCTTTTCAAATTGAGATAAAACATTATGAATTCAAGAGACACTAGATTTTAACTTGTTTCCCTTTGGACTTGATAGTGCAATCATTGCTTTAATAATCAACATGAAGTCCCCAAAAACTATAAGAGACTTGAATTCTTCATCTTTGGCAATGGAAATATCACACCACAACATGTAAGACTCAACTAAGTTATTCAAAACACTTCCAAGCCCCCATGAATAATAAATAAGCTTATTTCCTTTGGGATCTTGAAGAATCCTCCCACACCTACCACCCATATTGCATTTAATATATTGCATTTATATTATTGTTAATATTGTTTCTGTAGTACATCTATATGGTTTATATAGTGCGTTTATATCGTTAATATATTGTTTGTAATGTTGATATATTGATTATGTGTTGTTAATATATTGCCTGCATAGTGCATTTGTTTATATAACACATTTTTTTATATCGTGTGTTTTTTAATATATTACATTTGTTTATATATTGCACTTGTTTATTGTTAACATATTGTTTACGTGGGTTGGTTCAAGGACAATGATAATTGTGATCTTGATAGAATGATGATAGTGAAACAATACCCGAGGCAAAAAATTGAAAGGATTGAGAGAGATGACAAGAAGCTATGCCTTAACATTCCATTTGGTAAAAGTAATGTATTTCTGGTGATCAATGTTGAACTTGAATGGTTGCTAGTCTACCATGTTAGGAGTGGAACCTGAGAAGGATTCTAAATATTGGAAATGCTGTGGATTATTAACAACATGATGAATACAATTCAGTGAGATTCACAATAAATGTATTCAATAAGGACACACAATTGTTAGAAATAGGGAACAAGAACAAAAATAATACTTTTCAATTTTTTTTTGTTTACTAGATCAACACGCACACAACATATATAAATAAAGATTTCTGATTAGAGACAAGTAAGTAATACTGTAGATCTGAAACAATCAATTATAGATCTGAAACACCAAATATTTTTGAGCATGTAATACAAGTAGATCTGAAACAATCAATTATAGACCTGAAACAACAAATATTTTTGAGCATGTAAAACTATTAGATTTGAGATTTAAACAAGTAAATCAAAACTGAAACAAAATGCAATTGAAACTTACCTCTGAGATTTACCCCTTGAACAATGATAGAAGATCTTGGCACACAAGTGAATGTAAACCTCTGTGATATGCCTAGATCTAGTTTAGGCTCATGGATCAACCACTTAGGGTTTGATCTCTGTCAAAGAGAACATGAGACTGTTTTTCCAAAAGAGAAACCCCAGGGAATAGGTGACAAAAACCCCAAACAATTTACTTAATCAACAAACCCTTATGTCTAGCAACACACAATGATGGATCTAGAAGCTAGAGAAGGTGTGGCAACAATGAAAGGAGCTTGAAAGGATAGTTGTGACACATACTAGATCCA
>JASDQU010739033.1:493064-540343 GCA_032191745.1 Picea mariana
TCCTCACTAAGGATAACACCAACAACATCATCAAATTTTAAAGTATTTGAACCAGAGACAGAGTTACTTACAACCATGACCAAGCTATTCCAGCTTTCTGGCAATGAGCACAAGATTAGAAGAGCCCTGACCTCATCATCAAAGTCCACTTTTACAGAACTTAGTTGATTAGTAATCGTATTAAATTCATTTAAATGATCTGCAACAGACCCACCTTCTGACATCTTCATATTAAATAATCTCTTCATTAGAAATAGCTTATTGGACGCCGAGGTTTTTTCATACAATTTGGCCAATGTGTCCATCAAACCCTTCGTTGTCTTTTCTTTGGAAATATTGAAAGCCACCGACGCTGCCAGGCTCAACCGTATCGTTCCTAGAGCCTTTCTGTCAAGAATCTCCCATTCTTCATCCTTCATGGCCGTTGGCTTCTCTGTTACTCCACCCAATGGTAGGAATAGATCCTTCTGATATAAATAATCTTCCATCTGCATCTTCCATAACTGGTAGTTTTGGCCGTTAAATTTTTCGACCCTAAACTTTCCATCCTCCGACATTGCTCCCACTCGAACTAGGAACCCTCTTTTCCTGCGAGTTACCTTTCGCTCTGATCCTAGTTGTTAGAAAAACAGGACCGTGGAGCAATAAAATAAAACAAATGTGGAAACAAAACACAAAAGATACACAATACAAGAGAGACACGGATTTACGTGGTTCACCTAGTGTGGGCTACGTCCACCAGAGAAATTGCCAGGTCCTTCCTTTATTATTATCCAACAAATGAAGGGATACAACCTACAACAAAACCCGCTGTAACTTCCTCTTCTTTCTCTCACANATTCGCCATCAACCATAGCCGCAATACATTTCCCTCATAAAAGAGGGTTGCCTTCTAGGGCCAAAAACCCTAACATAATCTCTACTGTTAGATCTGCGACCTTATAATGAATGGTCCAGATTTACAATGAAATTACAGTATACGTTTACAAGGCAATTTTTCCTTTGGGGGCTTTGCCCCCGAACCCCCACTGGGGGCCCGCTTGCCCCCAGAACCCCCAGCTGGGGGGATAGCCCCCCCAGACCCCACAGAGGGGGTACGCCCCCTCTGCACTCCCCTGCGTGGAAGAGTGTACATACTTTTAGGGTGTAAATACTTCATGGGGTATAAACACGGCTGAAAGTAAAAGACCTCTAAATTAGGAATATAATCAGGCTCCACAACCAACACTAGACTACCCATTTTATTTGAAAGGTAGATGCCCCACGCCAAATCCAGAAGCCACAGAAGTCTTCTACCCTCGGAACAACCCAAGCACCCTGATGAAATTTGATAACAATTACTACAAGAAATTGATAGCCAATAAAGGATTGTTGCTCGTCGATCAACACTTGTTTTTGGACAACCGGACCTCAGATTATGTGAACAAAATGGCGCAAGATAACCAGTATTTCTTCTCTCAATTTGAGAGAGCCCTCATAACTTTGTTTGAGAATAACCCTCTCACTGGAAGTCTCGAAGAAATACCCCCGCTCATTTCCGATCTCTTTCTATGTTGCCCACATCAAAACTCGTGTTAGAACTAAAACTAGAATAGGTTGGTCAATATAAACAACCAATGTTTTTATTTCTTGTTTTCCAAGCACTTTATGTCCATCCTTATAAGTACAAAGATTCAAAATTGAGGATTTTTTTTTGCGATGAATTACTTGTCTTTCTTCTTTTTTATTTATCACTTCTCCTACTTTATATATCACTATATACACTTTTTCTTACTAATTATTTACATTAAATATTTTTTTTCATTTAAAATAATTTAAATTTTTTTTTAATGCATTTTTCTTTTTGGATGATATGCATGGTAAAGTTGAAACAAATTTAATGATCTAATTTATAGTAACTAAACCAAAAAATATATATTTGAGAATCTAACCAGAATATGTAAAACAAATTGAATTATTAACAACATAAATTAACCTTCAAAACTATAAAATATTATAATTCAAACCTTAAATAAAATAATTTTTTTTTTTTTTAAATTTTATTATAAAAGAACATTCTATGACCTCAAACCTTCCCACAAATCTAAATAAATTTAAAATAAATTTATTATTTTTAAATATCTTTATAAAAAACATTATATATATACTTTGTACATGGACGTATCTTTCAATATTAAGGCTATGTTGGGCTCCTACTACCAATCAATCATATATATATATATTTTAAAAGAAAAAAAAATAATTGAATTCGGAAAACTGATTAATAATTCAAAATTATATTTTATAAAATTATATAAATATAATTAAGAAAAAATATTAAATATGATTTTTAATATTAAAAAATTATTTTAAATAATATTTAATTCATAATTTTCAATATTATAATATATTTAATTAATTTTAATATTTTTAAATTAAATACATTAATCTATATATATACTTCATATGAGTTTATGGAATAAACTAATATTATAAATATATACTTTTCCAACTCATCAAAATTCTATTCAAATTTTGGATTGGTATAAAGTCTTTTATTTTATATCATCCAATTACAACAAGTAAAAATAAAGTAAGTAATATAAATTGATTATAAACAGAGTTAAAAAGTTCTCTTTAATATATATATTTGTAAACATTACCACCAATCTATCCTGTCTATTTCCATGTACTTAGAATATAATTTCTTTATATTCACATAATAAAATTTACACAACTAACAAGCTTTTAATCCACAGTATATGCTCTTTTATTGGACGCTCAAATTAATTAAATGTTATGCTCTTCTATGACTAGAAGTTCAAATTAATCAAATGTTATCATTCTTGTGTGCTTTTAATCCACAATATATGCTCTTTTATGATTGGACGTTCAAATTAATTAAATATTATCATTCTTATGTGCTTAAGAGATTTATTGCATACTAAGAAGTTCCAATTTACGAGTCTAACATACTAACATAAATGAGAATACTTATGTAAATTTTGCATTTTAATAACTTAATAAACCTATGACTTTCTTGTTTAAGAGGTGTAATGGTAGATTCCGATATTATACTTCCTAATTGAATTTTAAGTTTTCTAAGTAATGAGCGGAGGAGAGAGGCATATTTTCGCGATTTTATAATTTCTGGTGACTAATCATTAACCGTTACAAATACCTTATGACATCGCTATGACAGTTACTAAGGCAATAACAAGAACATAAACAAACAAATGTCAAGACTTTTTGAAAAACAATAGCTCATTGTTTTTTTTGTTTAATGCCCACTGTTGCATGTGGCAGTCATCGTGGTTGTCTTTGCTGCCCTGCCTTTCTTGAAAAGGAGAAACATGCATAGTGACAATGGAAAATGCCATGGGACATATCTACAAGTTGCTCAGGCCCACACTGAAGGACGCCATGGGATAGATCTTCTAGTTACTCAGGCCCACACAGAAGGAGAAGCCCTTAAAAATTACAGATAATTACATTAGTCTCTTACGAGCTTACTTCTCCCCCGTTGCTAGTGGTTATGAAACTCTAATCGCTGGTGATTCTGCCACTAATCCCGAGGGCATGATATAGAGATATGTGTAGAGCCTTTATCGAGAAGAAATGAGGTAGTATTAGTTAATAATTGCTACTTGAATCCTGCTACGGTCTTTCACACTTGTCCACCTCAGGTTCGAAGCGTTATTGCAAATAAATTTTCCCATAAAAACCTGTGACATCCCTTGCATTTGAGCCTTCTCAAGGCTACAGGTAAATAGGAAGTAAAACTATTTAGAAATAAATCTCAACATATTTTTCTGATTGATAAGCTTGAGGAGGAACAACTGAGAAGCAATCAACAACTGAAATCCACTTAAAGAAGAAAAGCATTTTCTGGTGTTAATTTGCATGGGAAAGCAAATGGATCCATCTTCTGCTCCAGGGGTGGGGGTACCGAGGTTTTCATTACAACAGTGGAATGAAGAAAGAGTAACCTTTATCAGACCTTTAAGGTCGGTTGGTACCCGAGGGACCGATTCACTCTATGTAGATTGACTAAGTGGCATCTATTGGAAGAATTTCATTTTTGTGAGTGGCGTGTGGGAGTGGGAAGCATGTATCGAAGGAAGCATTGTCACCCCACATCTCCATCAAAGGTATGTAGTTCTCTCCATCACCTCCTCCTTCTCTTTTGATATTGTTTGTAAGATAAATCCGTGTAGTGTTATCCTCTAAATCCTCTATAAAGAAATGCTACAGGTTAAATCTCTGGATTTCTTACAACATTATGGAAAGGAAGCAAAAAGTTCAATTTTACTGTTTCTTACAAGCATGAAAAAATAGGCAATCTATGCAATCTGGTTTAGAGAGTTTTTAAAGGTCTCACTAAGCATATAATCCACATGGATCCCTTTCCAGGTTTCTTTGCAAATTAACCAGTGCTTACAGTTTATTCCTCCAGTATGTTATAACCTTTTTAAATGGAAATTTACATAGAGGACACTCACCCACAACAATTGGTAAGAACTATATTCCATGTTTTGAAATATTAGTTGTTTTTCATTTTATTTTGTATTCAATATTGCTCCAGTCAGTAACAAACCATTCATCGTTTCCCAAGTAAAAAGAGAATATCGTTTTAGAGTTGAGATCGACATTCGAAGCATCAAATATTTATTCAAAGTAATAGCTTTATGTGATATTATAAGTTCATAGATCATAGAAGAGTAGAGAAACAAGATTAGCAGATATAGTAGTGGTTGTTACTATGATTATTGTAGTAGTTACATATCAAGGGAAGGGCTTGTAGCAGTAGTGTTTTTTGTTAGCGAAATGGAAACTGCAACTTCCGGCTAGGAATCCCTCATTTCGGTAAACATTTTTGCAATTGGTGCTTCTCACACAATATCCTTTGAACTTGTCTCTTGGGGTCTTGCAACATACACGATTGTCTACCACTTCCCCCTGCTTCACATTACATTAACTTGTCGCTTGGGGTCTTGCAACATACATGATTATCTACCACTTCCCCCTGCTTCACATTACATGTTTCCATTCACATCAACAAAGATTTCAACAAGAAATGTTACAACAATCGATATATAGATTATTCCATCAATTCTTCCATTCAATTGATAGAGAACGAACAAGTAGAATACAAGAGGAAGAGATTTACCAATGCTTATAACGAGTAGCACGAGCAAAAAAATAACATTCAATCTACTTCCAACTCCACGTTTTCCCTTATTAATCTCATTCTTTTTTTAACGCACCACATACTTGAAAGTTTCAATAAATACCATCCAACATTTTTAAAATAGTTGAAGTGAATACCCTATTGATATCAGTCCTAGACATGTTGAAATGGCCAGTAATAAACACTATACAATTTAATGGTGTTACACAGTCAAATCTAAATAATTTTAGATTAAAAAATAAACACACAAAACATTTAATACCTTAGAGACACCATATCTTATTGATAGTCGAAGATCAGTCATCGGCTCTGGCTTTGAGAATAGTCGCTTTGAATTCTTCTATGTATTCCTGAGATCCCTGTGGGTTGGGACTTCGACTTCTCCTCCCCTTGTTGAAGGACATTCCTTCAACCCTCATCTCTCAACTGGAGAAGGGACGTCCTCGTTGGTGTAGTTCGCAGGAGAAACAATTTGATGCTGGTTTCCAGAGAAACTATAATACACTATTATTTTATCATTGTGCATGGAGATGTAAGGCCACGAAGGAGGTGTAGAGTGTGCATGCAGATCACCACCTCCACGGACATGCATTGACTGGGGCGACCATCGATTGCAACAATTCCAGTACGTGGCTATTTCTTACGTTTTTAATTTTTAAATGATTTGTATTATCTGACAAATAGTCATAAATATTTCAACACACCATGGGTAATTAAGTCACATCCCAACCTCTGACCCAATCATAAAATTCAAATTATCAAATTGAAAAATATAAAAAATATTTATTTATTCTCAAATAATAAAAAATAATACATTTATTTTTCATAACATAGTAAAATCTTTTAGAAAACTCCAAAATGCATCTACTAATAAAATAGATTGCACCAGTTAATAGGCGGTCAACGATGGTTGACCGCCAGATGATTGCTAGAATCCCTAGCCTGAGGCAGGGACTAATAAGATTCAACTTTTTCATATATATATATATATATATTAATAATAGTATTTAAAAAATTGCACATTCACAAAATCTTGGTTCAATATCAAAATTTCTTACTTATACAATTACATAGATATAAATATACAATTACATAGATACAATTTTATATGTTAAAATAACAATAACATAGAGAATCCAATCAAGTGGCTCATATAACACAATCCATAGTTTAGATAATAATTAAGATAAGCCCAATTCTAGGCAGGGGCCACCATGATTCTTGGGGGCATGTCCCCATCATCAACAACCTGCTTAATGTTTGGAATGATTGATTCCCATCCATCGTTGTGTTGCTTTAAGCTCTAGAGAGTGTGGGAAATTCGTCATTTTAGTTTATGGGTTGGGAGGGGATAGTGGTGATACTTCCTATTGATGAATAACTTGACCTTTTCTTTAGTAGGTCTTTCCATTTTGACACATGGTCTGTCTCAATCCCATTGAGTGTGCTTGATAGGCAATAGGTGCGATTCCTTGCTCATCATGTAGGGTGCATCTCCAAAGTAGTACAAAAGCTATCAAATATACATGACATCCAGTTTAAACTTTCGCACTTAGAAAACAATATGAATATACAAATTTCAATAGATTAGCATGTTATTATACTAGGAGAAATCTTAAACTAAACATAGTTTTTTTATTTTCCAAATAACAAAGAGAAATTCAACTTTTGATAAACTACCATGCTACTATGAAAGTTGTAACTCAATGAAAGTTGTAACTCAATGAAGTTAATCACCTTAAAGGAAAACTTTTTAGCTTATGGGGACATGAAGAAGTTGGTCACAAAAGATAGTGATCCAATCTTAGGATGATTTAGCAAAAGGACAATATTATTAAAAGAGATGTGTATGAATGTTAGATTTACCATAAGAAAAACTTGGGTTGAGGGATACCACATGAGTTAAACTATTTCCAAGAGATAAACCACTAAAAATAACAAACCATGCAAAAAGTGTTCTTTTAGGCTCTCTAGAGGCTTCCAAATGTTGCTAAGTTGAAAGAGCCAAGTCTTCTTCAACCTTAATCTCCAAAACTTTTTCAAATGGTCATCTAGGATGGGCTTCTTGCAAAGCCATTTGTATCCATAACCAAGCTTGCATTTTTGAAACTACTGGCCTTATTTCATTTTCAATTATTTCATTAAGCATGAAAAGTTTGGATGTTAATATTTATAAACAAAGACTTTGAATATATCCTTATAATATAAACTCACTTTTAACTTAGCTTAAGGAATCTAATCACCAAATATGTATATTATAGAGTTGGTGTCTCATATAAAGAGTCTAAAATTTGAAAGCTAAGATATCTCAACAAACACCTTTCCTTCATACAACACAATCATATACCAACATATCAAGTAGTCATTGAGGAATAACCCATACCCAAGAGCTTGGCCTTTCAAATTGAAGTTGGGTTTCACCACCTTCCACTTTTATATATACTTTGAGCAATAAAAGTTCCATTCAATTTCACCCATGTTTTGGTAATGGCAATAATTTCCAATATAAGACCCCAACATATAAGAGTTTTCAATCTAAGACCCTAACATAACTTATTTTTTTTCCAATAAGAGCTCTAAAGGAAATACAATTTCATACAAATAACTTTTGAGATTCCTTCCAGAAATTAAATCACTCATTTAACATAAAATAAATCACTCATTTAACACAAATCACTTGGAATTATGTATGAATTTTAATGATAACCATACATCAGATCTTGGGGTTGCAACATAATTCCCATTTTACGATATGGTAACCCTTGCCTCATTCATTGTTAGCATAAATAACATTAAGAGGGCGTTTCCAAGTCTCCCCTATGCCTGAAGAAAGGGCACCCAATAGTAAACATGAGTGGCTATTAGAAACCCTCCATTTAATGACATTTGACTACATATTACATTCATTGTTAGCATAAATAACATTAAGAGGGTGTTTCCAAGTCTCGCATATGCCTGAAGAGAGGACACCGAATAGTAGTAAACATGAGTGGCTATTAGAAACCCTCCATTTAATGACATTTGACTTCTCTACGTATTACCATACATTGGGTTAATGCGTCTAAGTTCCTATCTTTCCATCTATGTATTAACCAATCATATTAGAACATTTTCAAGGACTTAGTTGACATTTATAAAGTACAAATATTATTGTTCTGTAGAATGTTGTAATTGCATTACACAAACTAAAAGAAATGAGATTATGTTTTTATATTTTATTCTCTAATATTCATATAATCTTGAATTTGGCTTCATCCAAAATATTGATATGATTATATTACGATGGTAAATCTATCAATCCAAAATATTGATATGATTATATTACGATGGCAAATCTTTCATAACTTTGGATCTTTTAGGTATTGGGAACAATTATGTTTGGCACCATTTTTTACTTTATATATACAATAAGAAATGATGCCAAACATAATTTTTTCAAATTGCTTTTCTTTTAATAGTTGATATGATTTCTCTATATATAAAGAGAGGGAAATCATATCAACTATTAAAAGAAAAGAGATAATTATGTTTGGCACCATTTTTTTCTTTAGAAAAATCATATCAACTATTAAAATAAAAGAGATAATTATGTTTGACACAATTTCTCTCTCTATAGAGAGAAAAATTGTGTCAAACATAATTATCTCTTTTATTTTAATAGTTGATATGATTTCCCCCTCTTTATATATATATATATATATATATATATATATATATAAAGAAAAGCAATCCGAGACAATTATGCTTGACACCATTTATTACACTTTCTCTATATAGATCATATCAACTATTAAAAGAAAAGCAATCTGAGACAATTATGTTTGGCACCTAGAGTAAGAAATGGTGCCAAACATAATTGCCTCATATTACTTTTCTTTTAATAATTGATATAATTTCTCTCTCTCTTTCTCTCTATATATGTATGATGCCAAATATAATTGTCTTAGATTACTTTTTTTTTAATAGTTGATATAATTTCTCTCTCTTTATATATGTATATATAAAATTTTATGAATAATTATTATTTTGTCCACATTTGATTTGTTATAAATATATTTTACTTATATAACATATTATATTGAGCTAATATATATTCAAGTTAACATTATGAACATTACAATCTCTTCAATACTAGATTGTAAAATACATTTCATAAAAAAATATGAAATAATTTTTTAATAATTATAACATTTAATTCTTAATATTAAAATCATACCCTTGTCAATATAATTACTATAATAATTAGTAATAAGACTCGATTATTCTCTTACTTTATATATACATTTTTAATCTCATTGAAGCAATTTTAACATATTTTGGTTTCCTCCTATGCAATATAATTATAACATTTAATTCTTAATATTAAAATCATACCCTTGTCAATATAATTACTATAATAATTAGTAATAAGACTCRATTATTCTCTTACTTTATATATACATTTTTAATCTCATTGAAGCAATTTTAACATATTTTGGTTTCCTCCTATGCAATGCCTCTTTATATGTCTATCATCTTCCTTCATTTTAATGTGGTGCATTTTGATTTTGGGTGATAACAATTTCAAATCCTTATAGCCCCCCACATACATCCTTGAAATACTTAAACACTTTAATCATTGCAATTAAGAGTCTATGGATGTATTCAATCACCACAATAATGTTTTTAATTTTTCGATTTTGAGGTTTAGCTTCTATAATGTTTGTTCTTCACACTTAGTCATCTCTTGCTTGTTTTATTATTTGTTTGGATGCCAACCCAAACGTTAACCTCGGAACTCTACATGTATTTGTTCGGCCGCCAACCCTAAATTGTCAGAGTAAAGGATACATGATCAACTTAATATATATACTCTATTTTAATACGAATTTAATATATATGGTCCAATTTAATATATATGGAATTGTTTTATATATATGCTAAGGTTTAGTTACATCCAGAGAAACACAATTTCCGGTTAAGGCATATAATCATATGAAATATAAATCATAAATCATAATTATTGGTTCTATTGCTATTAACAAAAAATAATTTGAGTTGTTCTGTGTTTTTACGTCGAAAGGTGTACATTTATTAATAATGGGCACATTTGATATGTTTTTAGTACTTAATCAGTATTGTATGGACAAGATTAAATATTGTTGAAATATTCTTAGTTGTCCCAATAAATCAATGGTTGTGATTTCAACCACTAACTTCCTCACTATTATAAAGACATCCGTTTACATGTTTATTTTTTTACTTTTACTTAATCATATTTAAAATTTACTATGATGGCTAGCAGATTGCCACCTATGAGTGATTAACGTTTCATTTTCTAAAAAGCTCAAGTTTACCAACCACGATTTGTACTCCAACTATTATTTACTGGGCGGGATTTTCCTGCCTGAAACTGTAATACCTAGGGTTCTACAGTTATTTAATGCCTAGAACTCAGTTATTTCAACATTCACCAACCACAAATGACTTATAGCTGTGCTAATTTTACTTGTTCTGCACATGAACTAGGTGTCTACTAAATTAAAGCTGGAGATGTGTTCGACATATCCCTGTACTAGTTACAATATCCAGAAAAAGACATCTCCCTGCATTGGTTGCAATATCCAGAGAAAGAAATATGTTCCTAGAACTTCTTGCAACGTTTTGACTTTTTTATCAATGCTTCACGGATTAAACATTTTAAAGGGAGTGGCAACGTTATGAATTTAAAATAACATGGGAATATAGAACCTAAGTTATAATACACATTTTATGTAATTATTAAAAGGTAAAATTACAAAGACATAATTGAAGGGTCACCATAGGAATATCAAATTCAACACCATTATTCATATCAACCATTCATTATTCAATATTTTATTATGTACTTGCAAAAGATTCTTTGCTAATCTCGTAATAAACATAAATTATTGGATCCACTTTCTTAATAAGACAATGTATGAACCTAATTTAATGCATGTATGAACACAACAATTTATCTAATATTCATACATGTGGAGTTAACACTTCTAAATGTTATATTTGGGTTTCATCTAGCAAGGGACATAATCAATCGAACATAGTTCATCTTTGCAATAGGGGTAAAGGTCTCAGTGTAATTGATACCTTCTTGTTGAGAAAATCCCTTCACAACCAGACATGCTTTATGTCGCTCAACAATACAACAATACCTTTAGAGGAAAATTTGGTCTTATAGATCCATCGAAATTTCACAAAATTCTTTCACTGCGGTCGAGGAACTAAGTCCTAAGTGTGATTCTTCGACAAATAATCAATTTTTTTTTGCATAGCATGTTCCCATTCAGGTGATCCCTCAACATCTGAGTAGGAAACATGATCAAAAGTTTCAAGTACACGTTTCATCAATACAACACTGACATGTTGCTTTCGACTTTGATTTTTTCGTTTGGAGGAAACATCACCAACATCAGGTTCAACAACTTCAATTGTCTTGGTAGTTGTTGAGGTCATTTCCCGCTTCCGAAATTTCCCTCCCCTTTTCTATTTTCCCAAATTCTTTTATCCCTTTCTTTTCCCTCTTCTATACTTACCCATTTTTTCCCTTTTTCTTTTTTTCCCTCCTACCATCCCTTTCTAGTTCTACACAGTTGCATTTTTTAGACCGCGGGTTCCTGGGTTGGTGGACTTGCGGTTTCTCATCTCCATCTATAACTTCACATCACGAGTCCGACCGACTGCTATGCTGTTCCATACTTATCCGATTCTACGATGGCGGGTTCCAGGGTTGGCGGGATCGAACTCTCATGCTCCCATGTTTTGTGATATACACATTGCACCAAAAGGTTCCACGATCTACATTTTGATCCCTTAACTCCCCAAACTTCAAAGTCTCATTCCTCCTATGATGAGTCTGTCCGACCGTCGTGCTATTCTATACTTGGCCAATTTCATACCTTATACCGTCGTGGACTCTCTGGTTCGCTGGTTCACAAAAATCTCAAATCATATTTTGCTCCCATCCACCCCCGCCACCCTTGCACCCTTCCCAATGCACATTTACTATGCTTTTAATGCTAATAACTTACCATACAGGTTCGAAAGGATGGTCATTAATAAGAAAAAGGTTCGAGGAGATCTCCTATTAAAACACATTAAAGCATGATTTACAGAGGATTATATTATCCGCCTCCAACGTTCATTTTAAACATAATCTGGAGCAAGGGAACACTCTCGTAAACTTATTGCAGCAACTCGACAACAGTTCTATGGAGATACATTGAATATTTTCGGGTGCGAGGACTAGAATTTTCAGTGGTCTAGAGCATATTCCTACTACCCATCCCCTTTTTCCTAGAAGGAAGTAATATGGATGTCTGGAATTGCGTGCGTTGGTTGTGTCCCGAAATTCTTTGACTGTAAGGAGCTGGTCACCTGGTGCGCTGAGAGGTATATTCCAAGCCATCGTATTATTCAGTTGTGGGACCATTCCCCTATCTCTCTATCACCTCAGGTATTCTGTAAGATGTTGAGACTTCCCGAACCAACGCTCACTTTCAAGAGAGAACATTGCAAGGAGTTCTTAAAGAAGCATGACAATGGATTCATCCTCTTACCTGAATTCCTAGAGAACCCAACGACCGTCCTTGAGGACATCACGAGATTGCAGGTTGGCTCATTTAAAAATCTCTTCCGGGAAATTGTATGGCTTTTCATGAGGATAATAGGACAAGAAATTACAACCAACATCTCCCGGATGATTCTTTACATTCTATATTTTACGGTCTAAGAACATGCCATCTTCGATTGGGGTAAGTTGATTTCCATTGAAATATCTTCCCAATTATCACAATAAAAGAAGGAGAAGACATTCTTTATGTCATCTTATTTGGATTTTGCGATAGCGCATTGTTGTCAGTTCCAGATATTATCTGTGTGTAAGAAGGTAAACTACAAATTCGACCCAGTAAACCTCTGTTATCAAACATTATGGAGGCACAAGGCCTCCCAACATTTTTATGAAGTTTTTAATGATTTTGTCTCAGTTTTTAAAGATTTGTTGTTTGGAAAGGACACTCCCCGTATGTCTGACCATGTGAGTAAGTTCCTGGATAAGAAGGGCACACTAGAACAAATGGAGAATTATAACGTTATAAATATTTTTGGTTCCAAGGAAAAGCCTTCCTTCCTTCTGTGCCACATATCTGAAATTTTTGTTGTTGTTGAAATAGCAAGGCAATACAACTACTGGTTGCATTTTTTCCATGAAAAGAGAAAAAAACAATTCTTACCTCTGCCTTGGAAAGTTGGGGATTTCATATTCAGAAATATGAACAAGATTGATGAATTCACGTGTCACTTCCACAAACTCAATTTAAAATATGATGAAAGAGTAAAAGTGTTCGACCCTAATGGTATTTTTGTAGAACATCTATTGGTTGTTGGTTTCAACAATTCTTTCATTATTGCTATTTTGAATGAAGATGGAGATAATGTTTCAGGCACTCTCTCTCATGACACCGACGACCTGGAAACGATACTCAACACCAATGAGTTGTACAAGAAGAGAGGAAAAGGTCCGGGTGAGAAAAGTGCCCAATCCTTAACTGTCACTCCAAAGAGTACAACATCTCGGAGAAGCGCTCCAATGAGCCACCAAATTAAGAAAGTAACCCATAGTTCTTTTGGCGGAGGAGGAGATATGAACCTTCCTTCAAGCAAATTGAAAGTTCTCACAAACTTCCCTTGAGGATGAAAAGAAAAAACATTGTGCAAGAAGAGGAGGGACCTCGAGGTGAAAGCGACATCCACGACCTCTCCCTCGAGGATATGGAACTCGACATTGACATCGAAAAAGTGTTCCCCAATGTTGACCAACTAGATAACATTACTCACCAAAACCCTCAGATGGAAATAATTGAGAGCTAGACCTTCGACGAAGAAGAGTCTTTTGTATTTCAGAGCGTTGTTTTTGACAACGAGTCCAAAAATTTGATTATCGAGAAAAGAGATGTAAAGAATAAAAAGGGGAAATATTGTTCAGAGATTAACCTATAGAACATGTATCCTTCCCAAATTTCCCAAATTCACCAAGTAACTGGAGATGCTCTAGATAATTCTATTGGAGTCCTTGAAGCAGATAATGTCAGGTTAAAGGTGCGAATCAAAGAATTGGAGGAAACTTTAATGCCTCTTCCAGTACTTGCTAGTCCTTTAGCAATGATCGGCTACCACACCTGCAAAAAAATTAAAGGGATCAGAAATCCTTCTCACATCAGCCCGGGGCTATGTGGATAAGAATATCAAGAAAATAATGGAATTTATTACCGAGGCTTAGGAGATGTCAAAGAGAATGGTCTCTTTTGGAACACGAGCACATGCTTTTCATGAATATTTATAGGCAGATTTGAAAAACGAGGAAGGTTTTTACCTCGATGTGGTTGTACCATTTGGTTTTAAAGTTACCAATATGACAGAGTTGAGAAGAAGAGAGGAGGATCTCCCTTCTCCGAACCGATTAAAACAACTAAACACATGCTGGAAGGAAAAGGTTAAAAACCTAAATATTATTGTCCAAGCATGTAACCAAGCCATAACCAGAAGAGACAAATTATTCAAAAAGCTGACTGAGATAGATCTAGCTGGGAGCACCAATGAGTTCCAAGACCCCAAATTGATACTCAGCTCATTGTTCTTAACCAAGAAAGCATTTGACGAACAAGTTGAGTTCTTTAAAGGGTTATCATTTGGAAAATTCTACGACATTCTTGAGTATAGTGAAGATGACGTGGAAAACCGGCTAGTTGAATATTCGATTAAAAATCAAGATATTGAAGAAGCTTTGCATAATATTTCTATTGATCTAAGGGACTTGGAAGGTGAGCTCTTCAATAGAAAAATTCGACATGAAATCAACGTGGCGCCAATGAGGAGCTACATCGAGGAGTGGTTTAAAAGGGCTGTCGACAAACTTACCGATGAAGGGAAAAGGGGGATTGAGACAGTTCCTGTAACCGCCAATCAAAGCCATAAAATGACATCAACGAGAAAGTGACAAAGAATGATATACCATCATAGTAAGTTCATACTGATCACATCTTTCTGTCTTTATCAAGCTCTTCATCTAGTTACTCCACCTCTTTAAATAGAAAGGTTTAATCGAAGACTGATATTTTCCTTTTTCTTCTTACCAGGTCTTGCTGTCTTCCACCACCCACTTTATTCTTTCTACGAACTTCATTCTTATACATATTTGATTTATGGTCTGCGGGATCCCCAATCCCAGTCATTATGACAAACACATTTTAATTTCAGAGAAGATGTATTGAACTATATATTTTTTAGAAATTCCAAGAGATCTATTTTGGGAACAATCTCGACTGTACTTTGTAACCCAGTTTTTCTGAATATAAAGTATTTGAGGTTGATCTATCATAATCTTCAATTGAGCTGCCCATGTATCATCATGCCAAATTTCTCTTATGCATACAGATCATTTTCTTTTAATTTTTTTTATGTGATAAAAAATCTTTATCCCTATTATGATGGATGTGAGGAAATTCTATTTATTTGCTTCAAATGTATGAATGTATGTGATTCCTGGTCCATTCTTAGGAACTTTTTTTTAAAAACAAAATCGAAACAAAAACAAAAACAAAAACAAAAACAAAAACAAAAACATTTTTAGTTTTATTTTATATTTTACTTTCCTTTGACAGACTTCTATAAAAGTCCCACATTTTAAAAATCTCGAACAAAGGAATACCACCTCTATAAAAACGCAGGAGGATTTGTATCCTCATGAGGTTTCCGTTTCGGTCCTAATAGATTCAAGCGTAAACAATAGCCCATCTGGGTAGACAAGAAATAGGTAAACTACTGTTCATTGTAGAAGGTCAATCATAATTCAAAACAATTTCAATCGACGTAGATGGTGGACCAGTCGAAATAGATATCGATGGAAAAATCAACTTAGAGGTCGATGGTCTAGTAAAAACAGGAATGGAGTTCGAGTGTCTAGTTGGAGGATTGAAAAATAGAACATGAGAACCAGATTTGGAAACAACATACATGTAATCATCCTGTAGTAATCCAGAAGAGGCATTCAACAAATTGATGCTAGAAGACTTCTCATCAAACCATACATTTCATATGATAGTGATTTTCTATAGGCAATAGGCTTTCGACTCTTCAGAGTATCCCATCATGATGCAATCATGACTCTTTACATCCAACTTATTTCTTCATTCATTGGAAATATGAGCCCAATAAACACATCCAAACACACAGAGGTGGCCGACTAAAGTCTTATTTCCACACCATAGTTTGACTGGAGTGACTGAAGGAACAACTCAAGTAGAGATGCGATTGAGAAGATAATTTTCACAATATATAGATTTATCCCACAAGTGAGGAGGTAGCTCTTTAGCTTGCAAAATACGTCTAACTGTTTTGACTAATGTTTGATTCTTGCGTTCTACAACGCCATTCTGCTAAGCTGTGTGAAGAACTAACCATTGCGAGTCAATAGAAGATCGAACCATGTATTCTTCAAAGGGCCAATTTACATACTCACCACCATTCTATGATCCGAGGAACTTGATTGGTTTTCCACACTTCTTTTCAGCAAAGGCTCTAAACTCTTTGAACTTTTCAAAGACAAGATTCTTATTCTTCAGAAAATAGACCCATGCAGAATGAGATATATCATCAATGAAAGTCAAGATATACCTTGTGCTTGTGAGGGAAGGTAGATTGATGCAACAAACTTCACTATGAACTAGATCAAGGGGTTCTGTGCTTGCCACACTTTTCCAGATTCAAACGATGCCTGATTATGCTTCCCAAGCACACAACATTTAGAGACTTCTTGAGGGGGAAACACTTTAGGTAAACCAACAACCATATTCTGAGTTACCATCAATTGCAGACTTTGGAAATTCAGGTGTCTGAGTTGTTCATGTCAAGTTTGAATTCACTCATCAGTGTGAGCAACAAGAGAAGTCATTTCGGTGTTGGGTTGAGCCGTGTTAGAGAATTTATATAGATTATCCTTCGGGTCAAGAAACCCTTCGATGACAATCAACTAATCTTTATTCAAATCTCAAACAAAGAATCGATCTGGACAAAATTCCACAATCTTACTTGTCTGTGTTAATTGAGCAACATACAACAGATTGGCACTGATATTGGACACATGATAGCCATCGACAATTCTCCCATGTCAACATGAAACATCACCTTGACCAACAATATCGAGAGTAAAATCATAAACAACATAAATCTTCCTCTCCTCAATGCCATTCAAGGACATGAACAAGGAGGCATCCTTAGCCATATGATGAGTGCACCTTGAGTCAAATACCCATTCATTTTGCATAGAGTGAGACAATGAGACTTGATAAGTTTCAACTTGGAAGGTGAAATTACTAGCAGGTTAGCGAACAACAGACACGTCTCCTTCAAGGTGTTTAACCTTCTATTATAAATAGTCTCTCTTCGTATAGAAAACCTTCTCCACATGTCTAGTCTTTCCACAATATTGACATGTCTTCTTCTTTCGATTTTGATGGGGTGCATTTTTTTCCCTTTAGGTTTCTTGTTGTGGCATCCGGGTCTCTGTGTAGGGGTATCGAACCATTGTCTTTACCTATGATTCAACTTTCTTTTTACCTTGAGAAAGTGGACTTGATGTTTTCCACCAATATTTCCTTCTTCAAGCAACATGTGTTGATCAGTAATCAAAAGAACATAAAAAGTTTCAAAGGTTTAGTCCTTACCATCTTGCTTGTGTGCCTTCCAATTGGTGTTGAAATTAAAACGAACATGTTGAATGGTGTTCTCAAATTCATCAGGACCAACTTGATGAGTTGTTTGTCTTTCTTTTGATAGTTCTTTCCATATTCACCCAATTTCAACTGGAGTTTCTTCACACGCGCCAGATAGTCCTCTATTCTGTCAAATGAATGAGGATCAAGAGAGATCAACTCTTTCTCCAACTACATGACATAGATTTCGTCGACTTTGTCAAAAAACTTCAACTTCTTCTAGAATTGATGAGGGAAGTAGATTTCATTGATGTGAAAATGAGTCTCCCACGAGATATAGGTCACAATGACCCACACAACCTCATTCTTATTTCCATCAAAAATGAACTTTGCCTAATCATCTTTTGGATATGGAATCATGGTCTTCGTTTACTTCCACAATCCTTTACTCTTCAAAAAAGTTTCTATGTCTGGTGCCCATACTGTATAATTTGATTCGTTCAGAATTACAAGATCAATATTCAAAGCCATCTTCGATATATAGATAAAGAAATGTTATGTTTCAACAAGTTTCAATTGGAAAACCACTAGCCTAGAGTCAATCACGCAATAGTTCCAACTCAAAAAGGCTTGTGGATAACATGTGAGGTTTCAAACCATCGACTCTGATACCATGTTGGGGAATTATGTGGAACCTGATACGAAACAGACCTACATTACTAGAGATAATCGAAGAGGAAATAAAATTTTGAAGATATAAGGGGTGGTGTCTAAAGACACCATTACAACACTTAAGCACAATTCACTGTGATCAAAACATCACAATGCATATTGAACATATTGTACACAACAACAATTTCACTACGATGATAATGACCCATGAGGTATGCTATTTACAACTCCAAGCTCTAACCACTTTCCTTGTAATAGGGAAGATCTTGTCCACATATAACCTCTGGTTGTTAGAGTTGACTTTGTCAAATCCACGCTTTCTAGTCAGCTCGACAAGGATGCTCAAGTCGACCATCCATTTGTCCAACTCATAGTCGATTGCTCGGCTGGTCGATCCATCGATCGACTATCTTTTCATGCGGGTTGAATTTAGGGCCAATAGGATTGTCGACTACTCGACCAAATAATGTAGAGGTGTGGTCGATTTCCCAACCTATTTTTTCGAGATGTAGGTTGACCTTCCAACCGACTAGATCCATGAGAAGTATGATGAACCATCATGGCTTGATGTTCCAACAAAAAACCCTTAAGTTAGGGTAATACCATCAAATACTCCTTATGGAAGGAATCACTCCACAAGCCATGCTTGCTACAAGAAAATACATCCAACATATCTCAATACAATGATACTCATGTGTATTTATACTTTTTTAAGAGTATTCCCAGGGGCCTATGATAACTACCCTTTATTATTATATTATTTCCTCCATATATACAAAGAGTCTACTAGGCCCTTAACCATTATAAAAAAATGGTTCGAGGTATATTAACCATTCAAAATATGAGTTCATTAACAAAATGGTTAATCATCGATAAAAAGATTACATTGTAAAACAATGGTAAGAGAATAAGTGCAATAAGATTTAATAATGAGAACTTGATGCATGTAAGAGAAAGTTAAAGAGTAAAGTCATGATAATAACTTTGTAACTATTTTTTTGATGGTGAATAAATAATGTTTCTAGGATGAATTTTCCTATATCTAATACTATTAGCCAATAAAACTAACATAAGTAGCTAAAAAATAACAATGCAAGTTAGAGGGAACACTGTGCAAATCAAGAAGATGGAGTGAACTTATGTCAAACATGAAATTTCACAAAATTATCCATTTCTTTTCATAAATATTGGAAGTTTATCTCTCATTCTAGGAGGAATCATTAAGTTCCCAATTCAATAGAAATTTTATTAGCTAGCAAGTTTTCCAACGAAGTGAGATAAGAATCCGAGACTGGTACTGAATTAACTTCTACATTTTCCTTTCTATGTATGGATTTAACATTGAATGCATTAAATGACAAAATTAAATCCCATATTTTCTGTTGGTAGTTCTCGAGTTGAGATGGATTGTAGTGAATAATGTTTCTTACCTATCTCATGATAATTTTGGAGTCACCATAGGCATTTAATTGCTTAACTTTCATCTCAATATCCTTCTTCAACCCCATGATTAAGGCTTCATATTTAGTTGTATTGTTGATGCACTCAAATTCTAATCTATAGGTAGTGTGTGTGCAATTCTATTAAGGATCAATTAGATCACATTGAGCTCCTATTCCCTCTTTTTATTTGGTTCCATCAAATAGTAATTGAAATTTACCACTTTTGCACAAGTTATTCATGTTATTTATCTCATTTTCATTTGTGCCAGTTGATGTAAGGGTGGAAACATTCGAATGTTCGTTGGATGTGTGAGGTGACTCTAGAAAGAAAGTTCTTAGTCTAGTTTCAAGATGCATGATAGGTTCATTTTTTTCTTCTAAATATATGACCATGTTCTTCATTTATTTCTCTTGGTTTACCCTAATTTGGTTAGGGTTTCACTTCCATGGTAACTAGAGATGGGACCAAACTACAACGAAATATCCTTTTTCCTTTTGAGATCAATCTCTGCTTAGAAGCTTTCCATAATATTAAGGAATATTGAATAACACAATGTTAGTGCCTTCTTGTATTATTAGATCTACATCTAGCTGGATGAAAACATGTTTTGGTTCCTCCTTAAAAAAAACATTGGATCTATTGAGCTATATGATTTGTAAGGAGGATATAAGAGATTTAACACTTGGCTTCTTACATACAAAATATGGAATCATGATGATTTTCCAGGCCTCTAAATCGACAATATAGTTATACACATTGTGGTTGAAGATTTGAAAAATGATAAGGGAAGGTGGGCTCTTGGATCTACATTTTCTACCTATGGATGAGTTATCATGATTTTTCTTGCGAGTTGTCATATCCTTCAATGTTTTTAATAGGAATCCATATTGTTGGGTAATCTTGAGAGAATCATGCAAATGAATGTTAGATTTGATCTTTTTCATGTCACCTACTATGTTGTAGTCAAGTTGGGAGTAGAAGTGGATGTTGAAGATGAGATTTGAGCACCGATATTACTCAATGAAGGATTTTGAGGGATACCAAGAGTGGTGTATTGCTGCATTCTATTTCTCAAAATATAGTCTCTTCTCCCTTGGATAGTGTTAGCTTCACTTGATTTAGATTTTTCTTTTCCCTCAAGATTCTTAATTTCTTTGATGTTTTCCACTGGAAGCATATCCCATAGGACTATAACTATTGAAGTTCGAGGTTCTTATCTTTTCTTGGTTTTAGCTTGTAGTTTGTTGGCTTCTTGGGTGAAGGATTTGAAGGTATTTAGGAATTTAGGAAAATAATCTTCAATGTGATTGGCTTGGTGAACACTAAATTAATGTTCCATGGCTATTTTGTTTAAATCTAGTTGCAATTTAATGGGCCTGGGTTCGTTCACAGGAGTATAATTGTTATTGGGCCTTAGATAATGTTTGTCACTTTTACAAGACTATTCTCTCCAGATTTTATTTGCAAATTCACAATATTATTGGAGAGATTTTGTAGTAATTGTTGAACTCCTTCTAACTTTGTGGTTTGGTCTTCACCTTTCAAACAATGTTTGTTGCAATTCTAGACATGGTGGTAGCTATCATTTTGCTAGTTGTTGATGGTAGAATCCCTAAATGTTTTACACAAAGGGATAAGGTTTCAAGTAACTTATGACATTTTTTGTTCTATCTTGAAAGACTCCTTGTAGGCCTCTTTGAGAGTACATTTAATATCCCATTTAAGGATCATAGCCACTTGGGGTCCAAATATGAGAGATAAAACTCCAAGGTTAATATTTTAGGGGGTCCTTGATATGTAATGATATGATTGTACAAGATGATGACCTTGTGTTGAACTCTTGAAATTTTTATTTCGTTTCTATTTTTAGTTTAATGAGCTATAAAGCCATTGAACCTAGTGCTTCATCATCTCTATATTTACTTAGAAAAGCTTGTTCAAATTCATTCTAATTGTGTATTGAGTTATTAGGGATATTACAAAACCATGTGGATACCTTGACTATGAAAGCGATTGGGAAGATGGCATATGACATAACCTTGTTTGATATTTAGGAGCCTAATAGCTTGTATGAAGGCTTTCAAGTGGTCTTCAACTATAGTAGCTTCATTGCCAGGATTGAATTTAGGGAGGTATCTCTTAGCATTTTTTGGCATATCACGGTATGGCCATACCAAATTTAGAGTGTCAAGAGACAACCATGTGAGTTATTGGTTCACCATGTTTTCATTAGGTAATGGTTGGTTGAGAGGTACTACAACTTGGGTTGGATTACACATGAAATCATAAATGAATTTCTCAAGTATTTCTTGTTGTTTAGGGAAGACATTATCGATCTAAACCTATTTCTTGGATGAATCTATGAGTTAGCAATGTAAGTATTGATGAACTCTTAAGTATGAATTTCCCTAATATTTGGTATTTGATTCTTGTAAGGTGGTAAATCAGAAAGGAAAAGTGGAATTAATGTTTTCTATTGAAACTTTGAGTTTATTTTCTAAAATCTCTTGAAATGTTGGGCCTGCTGGATTAAAACTGAGGCTACTTGGTATCTTGGTTGCATAGGATTGTCATATATTCCAACTGGGATTCTTGGTCACCCCAATTTTCATGGAATTATAGGTCCTCACTAATATTATCCTTAAATGAGAAAGGCCCTCCTTCTAGTGAGAGTTTGTTGACATGGGTTATTGATCCTTATCAACACATGCAAGACCACTAGGATAAAACCCTCAAGATGTAATCCAAACCCTTTATTTGGTGAACCCTCTAGTTTATGGTAATGGCTATTGAGTTTATTTTAGATCCTAGACTAATCTTCTTTATGAATTTTTTAGATGAGGTGTGAGAAATATAAAACGTGTAAAGTGAAATCCTAGTACAAGGAGTGGAAATTAATGCAAAGTGAAATTCAAACACTAGAACAAATAAATTGAAAAGTATGAATGTTTAGAACAATGAATTCATTTGATTTCAAATAGAAAAATATGTACAATATAGCTTGGTACAGTCTAAATCTACCATTTTTCCATTCGACAAGTCAACGAAACATAAGAGATATGAAGTAATACTAAGAAATAGTTCATTAACTCACTAAAATCAAGACGTCATTCACAAAAATAAGATAGCTTCCATTCCAAAAATTAAAAAAATCAACTTTATTAAACTCTTGCCAACAATGTCTCACTTCTCTTTGATAAGATAACTTGTCTCCAAAAATGAGAACTCTTTTTTCTAAGTAATTATTCTTTTTATACAAAAATGGAGCCTGAAAGATGTCCTAACTCTTCACATTCCTTTGAATAGTCAACATAATTTAACTATTAGAATCCCTAAGTCCTTCTATAGGATCTTTGCATTAAAAAAACACCTTATTTAATTCGAAAGAGATAGGGAAATGCTGTTGCTTAAATGGGGCTCAAATTACACTTAAATCGTGTTGGTGTCTCCCTTATCCATTTTCCAACTTTGTAAAAAAGATTCTAAGGATCCCTTTTTCTATGACTAGTACTTCTATGATGTCTTTCACAACTATTTTCTCAATCTGATTATCAAATCTAGAGAACTTCTCTTTTGGGCACATGTTTTTCTCAATTGGGCCATTATGTCAGTTTGGGGCACAAAATTTCCATTAATTTTGAATATTGGAACTTGACATTCTTGTGGCAATTTTCCCATCTTGTATATATTGGGTGCACTCTCATATTAGATCCTTTATGTATTTATCTAGGCCTTTAGTTGTGTCTTTTCATTATTTGAGCCTTGTGTCAATTCAATCAATTTTATTCTCTTGGAAGTGAGGAAATTGAAGTGGGGATTTAGGATGTTCCTACTGCTACTAAATTAAGGAATTCAGAATTCCTTGCCATAAGTAGATATTTTGGAGTCACTCTTCTAGACAGATAGACAAAGTCGATGTTTCTATGTAAAAATCAAATATATTTAGCATTGCTTTACAACAATCCTTTTGGGCTAGTGACAAATTGTCATGGATTTTTAAAGCGCATTCAATGAATTTTCTTTTGAATTTCTTTGTTTTCTTATAATAGTCCACCTAGTGTTTCAGATATTCAATTTCCTTCTTGTGTTTCTCTATCTCCATAGTCATTTTAAGGTGTTAGACTCATTTTATAGGTTACGGTTACCCTTGCTGTGGCCATTGCTACCAGATCCATATTGCCTACATCCAAGATTGTGATCTCAATAGTTTCAATTATGATATGATTTGTAGATGTTTCCTTTTTTATGAGTTTGGAGAACCACTTATTTAGTATTTTTGTCAAATTTTAATAATTCCAGGCTTACCACCTCATCTCCTGTTGATTGTGTCCTTCCAAAAATTGTTAAAAACTAGGATTGTGCTGGACTGATGTGGGAACTCCTTCCTTTGCTCTAGTATCAGTATAATTCCCCATTGTTACCTATATTTTTACCTACATGCAATGTCTATTGTGTGGGTACCGTCCGGGTATCCATTTTCATGGCTCCTTAAGATAAAGTAGAGATGTCTTCCTTGGGAGTTAAGTTTTCTATCTCCATGGTGGTCATAGGAGTATTTGTCTTATTCGTTCATGTTACATCAATTCCTTTTATCCTCTCAAGGACTTCATGATGATCAAGTCTCCTTCTTTTGAACCTCTTTTGGATAATATTTACTGGAGTAGGGTGACTGGATGCTCAAGGAATTCATATGATTTGTGATGACCTTAATTGGGTTGTGCATCTTAAATTTCTCATATTGAAAATTCTACGCATCTATATATTATACCTCTTGCTTTGTGAAGATAGAATTTGGAAAAACATACATCCCTACAATAATTGGGTAGGATGGGTAGATCTCATTTTGGCCTACATATAAGGCTTCATTGAATTTGAAGTAGATAGTGTGTGATCAATATCCATGATCACCAGTATGTTCGACACATGTTTGAGAAGGTTGTGGGGTGCTTTGGTGACATTGTAAATCTTGATATAAGTGGTCAATTCATCCATGTACCGATATCCTATGCACTCTAGGACATTAACTACATCATTAAAAATACTAGGGAACTTATTATAAAATATTAGCTCATACAAAGGGGATAGGAAGTGGTCATATATTTTCTCGTAGACTACAACATATTTTTGATCCCACAAATATTTTCAATATACAAGGATCAGAGGGCATGCATGGTTCCATTCCATTTCATCCTTCCAAAGGGATTGGATACACATACATCATCTAGTAGGTATCATGACATATATAATTCAAGCTTGACACCAACTAGAGTAGGATTTACATTCCCTAGTGAACCATTCAATGTGTGTGGTAGCATTGATACCTAGTTAAATACCATTCTCTTCTCAAGGAATAAGTGTAGTAAAGGCACCCATGACTCTATGAAATGTGAGTCATCCTTTTCCCCATAGATCTTATTGATCAAGACAACTACATTTTAGATTGGGGCTTTAAGATTAATGTTGGGATATCATTTGTTGTCTCTAAACCAGAATTATCTTCATTCCTCCCACTATTCCTTCATGATTTCATGGTATTTGTTCTCTTCAACAAATTGTTGGACCTAGTTGTTTGTCTTATATTCCCAAACTCTTGGGAACTTGAACTTGTAATATATGTCTATAATGTTGACTTTGTATGATGCTATACATCATCCATTGTCTAAAATTATTCATCTTGTATCCATGTTGTGTGCTTGATGAGCTATTTGAATACATTAAAGCAATGGAGGACCTTTGATTTGGTTTCTATGTTATGGAATTGAGAAATGATGATGTTTCAATTCATAATATCCTCCTTAATACACACCTAATTTTGTTTAGCATGCATTGACCTTTCCGTTTCTTCCTTGTACAACTTGAAGAGCTCACCGTACTTGTGAGAAATAAGGAGACTAATTTTGTTGATGATATTGGCTTAAGTACTTGTGGCTTCTTCTTTTATCTTAAGTTCAATGGTGGTTGTTTCTTTTACCTTCACCTATGTAGCATGGATTTTTGGTTTTAATTTTATCTCTTTGGAGCCTTCTAGAAAATTTTGTCATCATCCATTAGAAATAATGTAGAGCTTATCAACATTATTAATTAAATCAAAATAAATGAATAGTATTTAACTTTTTGAGCTATCTAAAAACTAAAATTTGAAGGATTACTACAACATTTATTAGCTAGGTGATGGGGTGAGATATCTAAGGTGAACCTGCGAAGGTTCTAGTGGCTCTTCATATGCTATCTAATCAAAGGGTTGCACAATTGGTTGAAGTTTGGGAAATAATTTGAAAGAGGGTTTGGTATTTGAATTTTCCACTAGGTCCATAAGCACTTACAAAGAAAATGAAAACCCTGGCACTCTTAATGGATGAGAAGAATACATGATAGAAACCAGTAGGATTCAAGCTTTTTCTGATTTAAAATTCCTTTTGTAAGTGGAGGAAATTGGTGAGATACTACATGATTTGAAGGTCCATATTCGTGATGGACTTATGTATGTATGGAAAAATTGCCTTCTCTAAATGGATATCTATATTTACAATTCGATGGCATTTTTGAAAGCAGATGGAAGCTATGCGAGCAATCTTTGAAGGATTTTGAGCTTATAATCTTCAGGATATCATCTACTACATTTACTTTGAATCACATGGATTAAATTCCAAATAAAACTCTACCATTGGTGGGATGGCATTAAAAAAAGGTGACTATGTCATCGAGCCTCAATATATCTTCAAAAATAAGGAAGGTTTGAAAGTTCATAAATGTTTAAAATAAAAAGACTCCGAAGCAAATGATAGATCTCCTCCAATATCGAGTGATTGAGAAACTTTGGGAGCTTTCAAATGTTCTCTTTGAGGTTAGGAAAACATGGATCCCACTCTCTTCAAGGTGGCGCTCTCTCACATCATTTTGAAACATCATGGTATTAAAGGTTCTAATAATATTCACGAGTTCTGCCTTGTTGTGGGCTTCAAGGCATTTAATATTTAGAAGGGGGTTTTGAAAAACTTTCAAAATAACATTCAAACTCATGGTTCAAGTTCCTTTGCTTAGAGGGTTGGGTTGGGATCCACTTTGCCCTTCTTGGGCATTGGGAGAATTAAGGTTACCAAGTGGACTTATAATATCATCATTGGGAGAATTAAGGTTATCAAGTGGACTTAGAATATCATCAATGTAAAGTTTGTTTTGAATAACTTTAAAGAAATCATTCAAAATGTTGGGCCTACTAGCTATCGAGTTTTGAGTAAAATTCAGAGAGTAGGAAAATACAAAGTGAAGTGGGCCCCACCACATCATTGGAATTCAGAGGGACTATGTATATCAACCCTATTTCAAAAGTGTATCATCCTTTCAACATCTAGTAGAGGGATAGAGGGCTTGATAGTTTTGGAGAAAGCTTCTCTCATGAATTTGAATATTCAAGAATGGACACACTTGTTTAGAAGATAGGGCCTTTGACACAAGGAAGATTTGTTTGAAAACTTTAAAGCTTATGAACACCCATTGGTTTGAAGAATAATAAAATGGTAACTGGAAGACGACCCATAAATAAGGTATGGGGTTTTTGAGGGCTCAATATAAAATGTAATAAGGACCAATGGTAGAATGCAACACGGTCTCAGGTGACAAGTGGAAGGACTGTCAAATGTGCATGGTGACATGGCACAATTATCCAAAATTGATCCAAGGACTAGTATGAGTGCACACATGCATATAGTTCCTTTATTTTTCATGATCTAATGAGTTCACATTGGTAATTATAAAGTCTAGAATTTTTTTCTCCTTCGGTGCAATTTTCTCCTTCGGTGCAATTCGTATAAACCTCAATTCCCAATTCCAAAAACTAGTGATGATTTACACCATAGATGGATGATGTCTAAATCTCAACTTACATTATTTGTATCTCTAGTTACATATGGCCAAACGAGGTGTGTGAGTGCTCATTGGAAATTCAATGATAGGGAGGATGTGATGACATAGTCATATTGTCACATGGAACGTGGGCCCACTTTCATATTAAATGCATAAGTTCCCTTTGCCAATGAAAAGACCACAACCTATCCTCTCTTTCCTTACTTTGTTATAAGTGATCCTAAAGGAAAAGTTGCAATACATACTCTATGATGGGAATGGATATTATAATCACAGGTGAGATTAAATGAAGGCCTGAAATATGGACCATGATTCAAGGACAAATTGGCCACTCATTTATTACTAAATCTTTCACGTAATGATCATGATCAAACTTGATTGTATCAATAAGTCTTTCAGCTTGAAACACCTTATCTACCCATGCTTTTGGCTCTCTTCTAACTAAATGAAACCGTGTATAATCACACAACCACAAAATCATACTGTTAATAATAAAGTAGGTACCTGCAAGCTCAAAGAATTGGGTGCAACCCATGAGTGAATTATAAAATTTTACAGTTGAAATAGCTCAGTCGCCTGATGTAGAATGATTAACAATAATCATGTGTGAATCAAAACCTTCATTGTCAAATACGTTGTCAATAAAATATATTTTACAGAAACAAAAAGAAAATTAAAAGATTTCCACATTTTCATTAAAAGAAAATTCATGCTCAAAGTTCATTGTAGGGATGGTTTGCGTCTTAATCCAGTTAGATAACATAACGATGTTATGAATTTGGCTTTACAAGGCGATTATATATTCTTCTATAATAAAATGGGCCTATCTCTAGCATCTTTATGGAACTATATATGCTAAATAGTAGCTAAAATCCAAAATAAATAGATGCCATAGTCTTCTACAGACAGAAAATTTATGAATAGAAATGAATCCGACCATGAACTAATCGAAATGGATCGGACTAACAACTACAGATTGCAGCTGATGCCTTCGAAATCCATAATTCCTGAGCACCTGATCGTCTGCAAAATCCAGAGATCTCTCCATACCATTCCAACAATCTTCTGCCTTGTATGTAGGGCTATGGTTCCCACTGCAGGGCTGACACCCAGTGAAATGAGTCACAAATGGCCTCCTCTCTAAAATCCCAGCCCTAATCTCTTTCAAATAACGCTCTCGCTTCCCAGCATACAATCTCGCACTCTTCTCAGCATGTCTGCGACTCAGGTCTGTATGTTCGGCTTCCATGGCCACGTATCTCTTACTTATATTCTCAAAAGTCCCTACAATGTCCAACCAATATCCATGAAAAAAATACTCATTCTCAATATAAATCTTACCCCCCCATTTCCTCTTCTCTTTGATCATAATGTAAACAAGAGCAGATTGGTCATCTGATTCAGTTATAGCTCTATCAGGCAGCAGATCAGATAAAATCTTAGCAAAGGGCTCATACAGAGGACTCTGAGGTCCCATCACAGACCACCTTTCCATGAAATCCATGGACCATTCACAGTTTCTTATAAGAAAAATGCCTGCATTGATTCCCAACCAGCTACTTTTCTCATAAACACTTTGCTCCCATCCATGGACTACTAAATTGAAGTCCTTGTACTTCTCCATTGGGTGCTCAAATTCCATGTCTGTGATCACAGCATCTGAGTCCATCCACCATATCCATTCAGCTTCAGGGTGAGCCACCATGGCTGCCCTAATCAAAGGAATTTTGGCCCAGAAAGTAATCATCCTCTGATGAAGGAGGACTGTGTTGTAAAACATGTCCAAGCCATGGATCCTGCAGTAATCCTGCTTGTTCTTGAAGCACCTCAGAAGAAGATGATCCCCAATTGGGTTCTTGCAGGGATAAGGCTGTGAGCCTGTCAAGAGCAATATACGAGGCCTCCCTCCTTCTGTATAGTTCTTTATATGAGGATGGGCTCTCAGCCATTGCTGTCTCTTGATGTCCCAGTTCTTTACAGTATTCCCCACAGTGTAACTAAAGTCAGAATCAGCATAAAAATTATCAGAACTTTCCTCCCACTCATCCATTGACCTATAGAAGGCTTCCTCTTCTTTGTCATTCATTTCACGTTCGTTGGTTTGATTCTGTTGAATAGCAGAAATCACATTTCGATTTTGTCGAAGAGCAGAAGTCACGTTAGGATCATCAAACCTCTGGATCTTCAAATTCCACTGTGCAGAAAATTCACGTACTTCAGTTATGAGGGTTCTATAGTCTAAACTCCAATAGAGTAGCAGACAAACTGCAATGGCTACTGTCCAAAACAGCAATCCATCAAAGGATTTCCTCTTCTGTACCATATTGGCAGATATAATTTCAAACCTTGAAGTGTTTACCATGAACTGATATCTCTGTAATAGATTTTTGCTTCACACCTTCCACAGCCCACCTACTCCTATGTTCTCGTCTCTAATATACACGATACAATGAATTCAGACCATGATCATGGTTTTACAGTGCAGGTGATCATATCAAATAGGCATATTCTAAACGTTTTAATTTTTTTTTACTTTTTCTAACCACTCTCGTCGGAATCAAAGCCTTGCACAACGCTCAAAATAAAAAAATCCTCGAGAGTCGAATGGAGATAGGTGTCAGATCACGAAATTAAAGTGGAGAAATAATTAAATTCTTCAGGAAGGGCAGCTTGACAGTCACATCTATCAATGTCTAAATTCACATAAAAATCATGCTCAAAATACACCGTCAAGAAAACCATCTCCAAACCCGATTTAAAACGATCATATGCAAAATCCCAATACTGTAAATTTCAATGGTAAGTCACATGGAAGATCGTCGAAATCTTCTTAACATTACAAGTTAACCTCGAAATCTTCTTATAATAATAAATCTAACCTCGAAATGAATCTTGAAGTATAAGTCGTGGTTGAAATCCACATCATAGTCTCACGTCTGATCCTCGATCCTTGAAATCAGCCTGAAGTAAGGGCAGGAAATAATCTTCAATTATACACAGGTGAAACATGTTTGTTAATCAAGGTTATGTGTACAGATATAATCCTTCGAAACTAAGCAGTTAACTCTTTTGATCTTCCACCAATATGACATATGAAGCCACACAAAATTACAAAAATAAGGACCTATTTCAAATACCAAGTTTTGGGGGGGGTTTTTGCTAAACCTTGGATTTAAAGTTTCATTGTACTTATTTTTAAGAGTAGGGATAAAAACAATCTCTCTTATTATATGACCATTATGATTAGCTCCTTTTATCCATTAATGGAAAAAGAGCTAAAGACCAGCCACATTTAGGAGCTACCATTCAATTGTGAACCACCTTATTAAGCTTAGGATCATTACAAATGAGTGTCACAATAATAAAACCAATCTCTTGTGTTGTTTTGTTGACTTTAGAAAAGCTTTTGACACAATGCCTAGGACTAACCTTTGTAATAGATTAGAAGAGCTAAAAGTTCTTTTTGAGTTGCAAGTTGTTGTGATAAGGTTGTAGAAAAACGTTATTGCTAAGTATAGGACAAACAAGGTTGTCCTCTGTTCCCTACCCTTTTTGGCATATACATTGACAAGTTAGAGAGTTGTTTGGAAGACGCATATTGTGTCGGCGTGACTCTAGCTGATGTAGATATCATCCTTTTCTTTACATCAATGATATTGTTCTCATGGTGAAGAGTCCCTATGATCTCGACAAGCAACTAAAAATTCTCAAGGATTTCCGCTCTAGTATGGGTATGATTGCTAACATTCACAAAATGGAGGTTATGATAATTAAATAAAAAAGTTCACTTACGCTAATCTCGTGTATGACAACAACAACTTGGAGGAAGTGTCTTCATACACATATCTCGGAATCGATCTTCATCACAAGCTTAACTGGAACTATAGCATTGAGAAAATGATATATGGAGGGTGAAAACTTATTATGGACTTGAAAATAGTTGTAAATCAATGAACCTTTGGCTGTGGGATAAGAACACACTCTTATTTGAGACTCTTGTCACTCCTTGTTATCTTATATGGTTGTGAAGTTTGGGGTTGTAGCATCATTAGAGAATCGTGGAGAAAGATAGAGAAAATTCAAAAGTGTTTTATAACTTACAATCTCAAAATCAAAGCAAATACACCCTATACTATCCTCCTCATATAAGTGAGTCTTCCCCCCATTGAGAGCATGACTATGACTAGGTACACACTGCACAAGAAGAAGATACACAACATGGAAGACAAGAGGCTTTCTAAGATTACTTCAAACTCCGGTGAAGCCACATATGGCTCAAGCAAGGTTGGCATAAAGATTCCAAGTCTTGGCTAAATAATTGGGGAATAAAGGAAGATGTCACTCTATAGAATAACAATAATATTTAAAATAATATTACATCTAAATTTAAGGAGAAATTGTCATGCGATAAAGAATTAGAGGATAAAATAATATTAGATAATATAAGGAGGTGATCAACCCTTATCTATAATATCAAAAGTACCTCTCTATTTTGACTAGCTTAAAGAAGAAAATCAACATTGCTAAAATAAGAACAAACTCTCACGAGTTCCACACTGAAATAAGGCATTGGAAAATTCCTAAAATGCCATGGGTCGAAAGAATTTGTCATCTTTGTGACACTAAGAGGGTTGAAGATGAAAAACACTTTCTCTTAGAGTGTCCTACATACACCCACATTATATCACAATTTCAAAATATTTGTTACAATACCTACCTTCCTATTCTTTTCACTTATCAAAACTATGGTGATTTAGGAACACTTCTCTTAAAGCTTTTCGAGTACATAAATATAATTCTAAAGCAAACCAAGTAACTCCTTACCTTTCTTAAGGTCCAATAGACCAAATTTGGTCTCAGTAGATGTTAACCATCATCATCATCATCACCATCATCGTATTTTTCCCTTTATGAACTTTTAGTTCAAATTTATCAATCATCTTAATGCTTGGCAATAAAACTAAGACCTTGTAGATAAAGACACAATCAACTATATGTTCTATATGTGCATCAATTCTTGGAGAAGAGATCCCAAGATATGAGTTTTTCTTAATTTTATCGAATCAACCACTAGTCCACCTAAAAGAGATATCGGTTCTTTTCCGTATTCCACCAAGACATGTATTGGAGCTCCTTTTGACCTCACCACGACCTCTTTGTACAATAAAGGTGTAAGGGGAGTTTCCTCCTCCCTAGGTTGAGCTTCCATGGGGCCTTAACCTTATTCAACCATGAAAAAATGGTCCTCTTCACATTCTCATCATCCCCCCATAGGTTAAGATAATGCTAACCAAGCTTCATGCATTTCATATTTCAATTCATTTATCCTTGAATTTTCATAGTTGTTAATATTAGCAGTTACACCTACAAGTGTAAAGATGGTGATAAAATGAATATTGTAAGAGGATTGTTAATCTTTCAAAAACCATAGGAACCTTAATCTCTAAAGTAAAAATTGTGTTCCATGAAAATAAAATTTTAACAAGGCTCTTTTTCCAAAATGGTAAAGGACACTCAACATATCAAATAATCATTTTTTCTCCCCCAAAAGAAAATAATCAGAGAAGCCATCCTAGTGAGCCAATAAGCCATCCTAGTGAGCCAATAAAACAAAATACATGTCAATAGTTGTTGATTAAAACATGTCTTTAAATTGCTCACCATAGATCAACCCCAAAGATAATTGCATCTACCAATATTCTACATACATTGTATGCATATTTTAGTGGTTACACCCTATTTATTTATAGACAATATATCAAATAATTATTTTTTCTCCCCCCCCCCCAAAAAAAAAATAATCAGACAAGCCATCCTAGTGAGCCAATAGAACAAAATACATGTTAATCATTGTTAATTAAAACATGTCTTTGAATTACTCACCATGGATCGACCCCAAAAATAACCGCATCTACCAATATTCTACATACATTATATGCATATTTTAGTGGTTACACCTTATTTATTTACATACAATAGATATAATCAAAATCCAAAAGATAAATTTTGATCATAATCCTAAAATATTCTAGTAGATACACCTTATTTATTTACAAACAATAAATATAATCAAAATCCAAAAATATGAATTTAGAGAACATACAAGTGTAGAGAAACAATAATGTTGACTAACTAATAACTCCATTCAATTGTTAAAATCACATTGAGATAACTTGGTACACACTATTTAGTGTTAGTTGCAAGTAGCCTTTATATCTAGATGGCATTTCATTGATTTCTTCAACATTGGGTTCTTCGACACCATGGAATATTTTGGGCCACTTACTCGAAATCCATGTAGCTCACAACAATATTATACACCAATTGATCATCCCAAATCCTTGTACACATAGACATTATTGTTGAGAACAATCTGCATCTCAACTCTCAAAATCGATTCAAGTTTCCATGCATGATAGCAACGATAATCATAGTAACTAAAATGTTTGCATGCATCCAAATAAACAAAAGCTAAGTTCAGTTTGAAACAAAGATAATTTAAATATAAAAACTAACATACTATACAACAATACCATGCAAATACTCACGAGCTCTAGAAAGAGATATAAGCAGGATCTTCAATTGCAATATGACATGGAAAGTTCAAGTAAAATAAAGGATTGGAAATTTATTGAGTTATTGCCTAATACAAAGTTGGAAGGTGTCAACCCAACATTACCAAATTTGTGTCTTTTCCAAAAATATTTAGTAATCTAAAAAAATATAAATAATTTATATAAGAAAATTTAAAAACTTTAAAGTATTTTTAATTTAGATAAATATATTTTTATAAATTCTATTAATTAGGTTTAACTTGGGTAGTTGATAGGAAGAATTAGTGTCTTTTGCATTTGAGTTCAAATCTTTTATGACATGTTCGTTCTTTGTGAGATAGAATAAAATTGTAAAACAAAACAAACAAAAAATTATTCTAATTTCAATGAACAAAATTATTGTTTGTTGTATTGTGATTTTATAGTTCTAATTTGAATAAACAAAAATATTGTTGATTAGATTGTGATTTAGTGATTAAAACCTAAGTTCAAATTTCTATATACACTTAATCTTAAATTAATTTTTAGATAATTTTGAATCTACAATCTTAAAATAAAACAAACATACAAATAAATATTTAATAAATATCTCTGGTTTGTAGCCATCAACTTCCTTGATTGTTGAAAGTGTCTAGTTTGAAGAGTCCTTTGGATAGTTCACATGTATATTCTTTAAGAACAAGAATCTTACACCTTTGGCTAGTTCACATGTATAATTTTTAAGAACAAGAATCTTGTCTTTGAAAAGTTCAAAGAGTTTAGAGCCTCTACCGAAAAGCTATGTGGCTGACCCATCAAGTGCCTGAGATCAAACAATGGTGGTGAGTATGTAAATCAACACTTTGAATAATACTTGGTTCGATCTGGTATTGATTGGTAGTGATTGGTTCCTCACACACCTCAATAGAATGGCATCACAAATCGTGAGAATCAGGTGTTAGTCGAAATGGATAGATGTCTTTTGCAGGCCAAAGATCTGTCTCCTCGCTTTTGGGATGAAGTAGTATATTGTGCAAACTTTCTACTCAATCACATCTCGAATCGAGATATTCCTTTAGTGATTCCATTCAAACGATGGTGTGGAAAGAATCCTTTAGTTAGCCACCTTCATGTGTTTGGATGTGTTGCATGAGCTCATATTTCCAATGATTATAGAAAGAATTTAGATCCAAAGAGTCATGCTTGCATCATGATGGACTACTCTAAAGAGTCGAAACCTATCGACTATTTGATCCTGCCAAATGAGAAATCATTATAAGACGAAATCTATGGTTTGATGAGAAGTATTTTGGCATCAATTTATTGAATGCCTCTTCTGGTTTGCTACAAGATGATCGCTTTGATGTTGTTGACTCTGGTTCTCCTGTTCTTTCAGTCATTTGAATGGACAATCAAACTCTGTTCCTGTTTCTACTAGACCATTGACCTCTGAGTCGATTTGTCCGTCGATATCTTTTTCGACAGGTTTGCCATATTTGTCGACTGAAATTGCTTTGAATTTTGATCAACCTTCTATAGTAAACAATAGTTCACCTATTTCTTGTCTACCCAGATGGGTTTCCAAGATTATTGAAGCTACTGGCGCTGATGCTGGTGATGTTTCCTCCGGACGAAAAACTCGAAGTCAAAAGCAACATGCTACCGTTACATTGATGACTCGTTTACTTGAAAATTTTGATCCCGTTGCCTACTCGGATGCTCAAGGACGATCTGAATGGGAGTAGGTTATGCATACATAAATTAATTCTTATTCGAAGAATGACACTTGGGACTTAGTTCCTCGATTGCAAGGAAAGAAAGTTGTGAAGTGTTGATGGGTGTAGAGGATCCAATTTACCTTCGAAGGTGTTATTGAGAGACATAAAGCGCACCTGGTTGCGAAGGGATTTTCTCAACAAGAAGGCATCGACTTCACTAAGACCTTTTCCCCTATTGCAAATATGAACTCTGTTTGAATGATTCTTTCCCTTGTTACTAATTTTGGATGGAAAATCCATCAGATGGATGTGAAGGGTGTTTTTATTCATGGAGACCTATATGAATAAATTTTCATGGAACAACCACCTGGTTTTGTGATAGATTCTACCCTGGTTTTTCAACTCAAAAAGTCACTTTATGCTAATATCGACAATTTCTTTCTCCGATTTGGTTTCAAACATTGTGAATATAATCACAACTTGACATGTACTCCATACCAGTGGAGACACTTTTATTGTTGATGTATGTGTAGATGATCTTTTCATTACAGGAAATAACATTGATCTCATTCTTAGATTGAAGAAACAACTTGTTGACTCCTTTGACATGACAGATCTTGGGCATTATTTTGTGGGTCTTCAAGTATTACCATGGTGCGATGGTTTTTTTCATTTCTCAATAAAAATATGTAACGAATCTTTTGACATGTTTTAAGATGGATGACTGTAAACCCTATGCTACTCCTTTTCAATCTGGAGTAAAGCTCACCAAAACTTGTCAAACTCCCAAAGTTGATGCTACACTTCATCGACAACTGGTAAGCAATATTATTTATCTTACTCATAGTCAACCTAACATTTCTTTTGTTGTTAGTTTGGTTTCTTCGTTTATGCAGGACCCCAGAGAAAACCACCAGGAATTATTCAAATGAATTGTCCTCTATATCAAGGGTACCACTATGTGTTTCACTTAAGCACTGGATCATTGGTGTGGTCATGCAAGAAACAAAAGGTAGTATCCTTGTTGACTACATAAGCAAAATATCTTGGCCCCGTTCAAGCAGGTACTGAAGCATTCTGGACCCACCAACTTCTAGGCAGGGATGATTTTAGGGGCTAAATTTCGCTTATGGGATAATTTTCCATGGTTTTTCCCGAAAAGATATTCGCTATTCTAAAAATGATTTGCCCAAATTCTATAGGATAAAATTATTTTACCTCAAAAATTGCCAAAGTTTTATACAAACTATATAAAATCCTTAGAATTTTGAATATTTTTACAAAAATATCGCCAAACATTTTATAGTTGGCATATGAATGATTAATAAGATTCGCCAAGGTTTCTACATTTTAAAATAAATTTCCATCCTTAAAATCATCCCTGCTTCTAGGTGAACTTGGATTTTATTTTCAAAACTCGAATACAATCTGCTGTGATAATCAAAGTGCCATACATGTTGTTGACAATATTGTTTCCCATAGTAAAATGAAGCATGTTGAGCTTCATGCTCACTAGTTGATACAATTAGTTCATGAGAATGTTGTCTCTCTTGAATATAGCAGAACAAAAGATCATGTTGCTGATATATTCACTAACCATTATCTGAAGCTATATTTATCAAGCTCCGCATGATGCTTGGGCTTAAGGAAGCTACAATTATGGGGAGGTGTCATGATGACGTAATTTCACCCCCCAAATCTCTAGAGACGTGTGCTGATGGGGGGGTGGGGGGGGGGGTTGTTGGAACATAAATCCCTAATGGTTCATCACACTTCTCGTGGATTCAGTTGGTTGGGCAGTCTACCTACATATGGAAATGGTTGGTCAGGCGATCGACCACACCTCTACATCAGTTGATCGAGTAGTCAACAAGCCTATTAGTCGTACAATCGACCAATAGGCAAAGATAGTCTGGCGGTGGATCGGCCAACCCAACAATTGATTACGAGTTAGAAAAATGGGTGGTCGAGTCGAGAACCCTTGTCGAGTTGACTAGACAACGTGGATTTAACAGAGTCAACTCTAACAACTAATGATTATATGTGGACAAGATCCTTCCAATTTCATGGAAGTTGGTTATATCTTGGAGCTATAAATAGTAGACCTCATGGGTCATTATCACCATGGTGATATCATTGTTGTATACAAGATTTCCAATATACATTGTGATGTTCTGATCATAATGCATTGTGCTTAAGTGATGTAAGGATGTCCTTAGACACCACCATTGTCATCCAAATTTTACTTCATATTCGATTATCTGTAGAATTGTCTATCTGTTTCGTATCAAGTTAAACCCTATTCTCCAATATATTAAACTCATGAAACTAATTTATAAAACTACCAATTAATTAAATTCCTAAAGTATAATTGAAAATCCCAAAATATGAAATTCATCATACTCAATATGTACATACAATTAAAAAATAAAGAGAAAACCAACCCATTTCAATTTGACTTGGAAACCATATGACACAGACGAGGGTCCACACCCTACAATGGAATATACAGTGGCACCGTGTTGCTGGGAGTTTTGGGCTCAAGGGCTAGGAATCCTCACGGAATCCTAGAGCTAGGGAGCCGGATAGGCTCTGTTCCTAGCTGGTAGGGAGGAAGGATTCGGTTTTGGGTAGAGTTTGGGCAGAGTAGCAACGAGGATAGACGAAGATTGGAGAAATAGCATCAGACAGAGGTATGTATTTTCATGATTACGCTGTGTTAGGTGGTTATCATTAAGCTTTCAAATATGCTGTGTTATGTGATTTATGTTCATGCTGTTAATAAATTTAATTTCTGCTGAATAATAAATGGTTATATGCTGATGATTAAATTGTACAGGATAACATTTATCTATTCTCTATTTTTAACCTGTGTTTTATAAGGCTCTGTGGGAAGAGACCTTACAAAAACCATGTGCTACTATAAACCATTTATGGTAAACCCACCCTTAACCAATTCAATATTAACCTATCTACTACTACAAATGTATAAGAAAATGCCAAAATTTTAAACATAAGAAAATTCTCTAAATAAAAAATAAGAATGTATTCTCTTGGAATGGTTGACACATATACACTCTAGTTACTATTTTCAAAAGACTCCAAACATATTATTTTCAACTTGTTAACTAGTAGTTTGATTCTTTTTCAACTCAAAATAGTTGAACATAACATAATAACTAGAACTACATCCACAAATTATTTGTTGATGAAGAGCTTGGCGAATTTTACATCCATGGGTTGATCCAAAATTGTACTATTAGTGAACCCATGATCTAAGTTAGATAAAGGAGGGTAATTCTTTAACACTATTACCCCCTCACACCTAGGGGTAGCTAGAGGATAATTTTTTCTCCATGATCCACATTACAGACAATATTTCCGATGATGACAATTCAGATTCTCCACAAATAGTTTCCCACAGATTCCTCCCATTACATGCTCAACTCACTCACATCATATGGCATGATGCATTACACATGGAGGTACGTTGTTCTGATGCTTCATATTGAGTGATCAAGTCAATGTTTTGGGCACTAAAATAGTGATCATGGGTTCAATTCGATTATGAATCATGATGCTTTGAATTTTTACCTTTTTCTTTGTTTCACCTTGATGGTCATCATCTTCTTCTAGTAAAGTGTCGCCACTCTTGGTCAAAGTTGTACTACTAGTTGTCCTTAATAGGGGTAATGTGTCCATATCCCAGTCCATACATTACACACTCCATCTATCCCCTCTCCGTTATCCTATATTTTGGATTGGTTGTCATATGTCACCTATAAAGGTTCATGCTTCATAATGATCCTCATGGGAAGAAGGATCTAGAATGCTTAAGGTTGATGTAGCTTGATTAAAAAATGATAGAGAAATAACAAATGCTATAATTCAAAATGAAAAGAAAATAAACGAGAAAAAAAAGAAAAGTCTAAAAAACCAAGAAATAAAGTGAACCACGATCTCTACCCCCTTGCTAAGAGGTCATCACCCCAAGTACTATGCAAAGAATGCATACCTAACAAAAGGGATTAGCAATTGAAAATCAAAATCCAAAAGAGATTGATTGACTAAATAAAAAGGAAAATAGGGGTTTGGAAAGATATAGTGCCAAGGAAAGGGAAACTCATTGCTTCAACACTCTCTCATACAAAATCACTCATGAGGATGACTATCATACATAAAATTTCATGACTGTGCCACCACCCATGAAGTAAACCCCGATCCATACCACATGCCATTAGACATGCTGCTTTATGGGTTTCTTGGGACATACTTCTTATCCTGGGTATTGTCACACCTAATAGGGGGTAATAATGATTCTCTCATACCTAAAACTTGACAAATTGTATAACTTTGTAATCTAGTGTGGAGTTTGAAGAGGATACTTGATGTGATCTATCTAATGGATTTTGAATTGACATGATTCGCTTTATATATTGTGTTTGACTTGTGTAAATGCCTCTGGTTTTGATGGTGCATTGGACTACATAAACCCCTCGGATGATGGATTGCACATAGCCACAAACTTGATTGACACTTTGGTATTTTGGAGGAGACTGAGGGGATACTAGCACACTTCATGGAGGTCGTTCCCACCACTTGAGAGAGGTCGTTCCACACTTTCGGGAGGATTTTGAGCCCTTTGATGATATGGCCCCCTTGATGAGACACCCTAGCACACATGGGGTATGATGTGACCCAATTTGATGATGTGATGTTTTAATTTTATGATGTTTTGACACCTCACGATGGGACGTTGGACCTTTTGATGAGACATCATACCTCTTGGGGGATGATACACCACTTGCAGATGAAACATTGCACCTCTTCATGGAAGCGTTTCACTTTTGGAGCCCATACACTTCATCTTTGAGTGAGTCATCCACTTATTGATGCCACACATGCCACATGTGTGAGATTGAGAGAAATTTTATGAGGGACAATTTGATGTTTGAGCTACTTTACTTCATCTAGGAGGCATTGTTGGGGCTCTTAATGACCTATCCACTCATGTGATGTGCATATTTTATGTCTTAACGCCTTATCTCTAAGGTTTTTGAGAGATAAAGGAATTCTTTTATGTTTTTAGGGCTTCTATTGGAGGAGAAGGGTGTTTGATCTTTCATATAAACAAGATACACACTTCTCACTTGTAAATCATTACTACTTATGGAGATTCATTACTATTTGTCTACTACTACTTTCTCTCTTATGAAAAATATTATGGATGGCTAGTTAGAGTGAATTTTTGGAGTGGATTCTTTGTGGATGCCTTTTCTTTTTCTTGAATGTTCATTTATAGAGTTTTGATGGATGAAATATTTCTTGAGTAAGTGGTCTCTTGTTATCTTGTGGTTTTGTTTATGAATGAATGTAAGTGTAATGTTGCTTCTCTAGTGTTGGTTGCATATTCTCTTGGATCTTTCTTTAAAAATCTCTTGGAAGGTTACTAGTGAAGATACTTCCCTTGAATTATCTTTGAATATCTAGTGATATACTAGGAGGATCTTCTAGGGTTAGTAGTGAAGAACCCTAGATATCACCCTAGATCCACTCACTTCGCTTCAAAGGAGTCCTTAATTGATTTAATATGCCCAAAAATATAGTAGACACTAGTCATTCTCCCAATAGTCTACCATTAAATTCTAAAATTTACTCTCTTTTAATTGTATTATGATTAAATGAGGGTTTTATAACATAAAATATTCATTTCAGCAGTAAAGAAGTAGGACGTTTTGACTTTTCATGCATTTTATTGACTCAAATACCATCTTAAACCCTAAACTGCATTGCTGATTTGTATTTTCAGCCTTCTAGGCCTAGACGTCTAGGGTTTTAAGGATGTTATATGCATCTTGAAGTTATGATTTTTTTGATAAGTAAAACTCTAGTTAAATTCTTTGTTTAGCCCTGTTTCTTCATTAGTTTATTACTTGCTCAAGGGATAGTTTATTACTGTTGTAATAACTTGTATTTTTGTTGTAATTTAATATCTTTCTTTCAGGTTTTACAACAACCTTTAGCTTTTTCTTATTTTGTAGTGTTTGAGGATCCTCTTGAGCCTAAAATTGACGTGGCAAAACCTTCTAAATTGACCTAGATCATCATCTCTTCAAATCTGGAAATTGCACTATCATACCACCTTATCCTTACCTTGTTATATTATTTTATTGGTGGTAGATTAAGTAGCTACCCAGGAGGACTTAGAATTGATTGTGTCTTACCTAGGTATTCTTAGAGTATACTAGGGAAGCCTCCCTTGTGTTGGATTTACTCCTTCACTAAAGAGAGGGGAGTTGTTGCCTTGGTGACAGTGGTGTCATATTCTGATGTTCCACTAGTCTTGGTGCCTTGCGAAGGGTTTTCACTAAGGTGCTAGATTGTGTGGTAACACACACCACTTCTTTCTTTCATGCACCTACCATACCTTCAATTATAAGCCATACCTTGCATAGAGCGAGTTCAAATCACTTCTCCACAAACAAGGGGGGAGTTGCAAAGCAACAAGTCCTTGTCTTAGGTTGATATAATATAGAAACAATGCAGTTTATGATCTTGATTGCTAGTAGGAAGCTATAAGATAGTTTCTATTAGATAATAAGTACGTTGTTGAGTTTTTAAACTTATTTCTAATCATGTTCCCAATTTCTTAGTATAATCGCCACTTCCAGTGCCAGGTCTAAAGCTAGAAGCACCATATTAAGTAGCACTATCAATACCAATCCCAACAACCAAAGAAATACAGGTGGTATTGAGCCAAGTAGCATCATGATTGATGCTTTGTACTATTCCAGGGGTTATTCTAAATTTCCCATGTGAAAACACAACTTATTTCTCCCCTAGAGGGATACTCTACTATAAGGTGTTCTCTTTTAATGTGTTTCTATCTCATTCCTCATTCCTTGCTATGTTTCTTTGATTTATTGTTGCTATTATTGCATGCATATTTATAAACTATGCATTCAAACTATTCATTAACAAACCATGCCATATGTATGATGCCTTGGAGAGCACTACGTACCGTGGTTCCATATTGAGAAACATAAACTAGTCTTTCCATGCTCTAGTTCAACTAGAGGGTGAATTTATAATTGTTTTTCTTGCAAGTTCAAAATTGATTCTCAAATTGTAGTTGCAGGTTCAAAATTGATGCTCAAATTGTAGTTACAACCTAATTTATAGCTAGTATTTGACATTGTAGTATCCCCTCTTCTAATCAATGTGTACCTATACTTTCAAAAACTAAACAAAGATTTAGCACAATGCATGCCGTGCCATGCCATTGTTGATAATCTAAGAAAACAACAAAGAATGTAACTTGTAACTTTAGAGACTTTAATTCACAACTCACCCAATCAAACTAATGGATCATGCATGTAAAAAGAGGCCATTTAGACAACCAATCTTGCTAGTTAAACATTCCATGACAACAAGGAGGCCTAGGAAAAGGGATTGCACAATGTATTGCACCATAAATTTGACATGTAGATTATTTACTTTGGAAAGAGTGCCGGTCTCCTCTTGCATGAGATAGTCCACTTATGGTATAAAAGATAAGTTTGTATTGAAAAGGGTTGGAATTTCAAAGTTGAAAAATCCATCGAATTTGATGGTCTACACCACTACAATGCCTGTTTTGTCGGTTCCAAGGAAGAAAGTTGATGGTTGCACAAAATTTTGAACCGTATTTGACGGGCAAATTGGCTCGTGACGGGTAATTTGCCCGTCAAATTCCATCCCTGGTATTGAATATTATTTTTTCACATTTTCCTTGCAAACCCATAAATTGATAAATAGATACAATATAAAAATTCTTTGGAAACAGATATGATATAAAATTACAAATACAAAATGCTTAATTCACAAAGATTAATTGGATTACTTTTACAATGCTTAATTCACAAAGATTTATTGGATTACTTTTACAACATGAAGAAGTTGTGTTGGCATAAGTACATTATACTTCACTAGAACAAGTTGTTCGAACTACATGAGTACTACCATGTAATAATGTTGCTAATAGTGCAACTAGTGTAGGCCACCACATTCTAATATAAAGTGAGATAATTCTCTAAACATTCTCTTGTTTGTTGTGAAAAAACAAGAAAAATAGCTGCAAAGTAGCTAGTCCCTACCTCGTTATATTATAATATAATAGGAACATTGTGTCTGTCTGTAGATTGGAGTCCCATAGAGGAATAAAACATTTGTCAAATCCATGACCAGTGTGACTATCCCAAATCCGATTCCCCAACTTACATTCTCTTGGACAGGCAACAACTATGACTGCTAAGGTAAATGCATGCCGAAAGACCAAACGAGGGTCTTCGACCTCTAATTTAACTTAACATCATAATTTCTGAGAATAGTGGCTCTCAATTACTGAAATTTGATTTAAATCAACAACTCTGAGGGATCTTGACTCTCTCATACTGAAATTTGAATTGCATGAACAATTCCAATGGATCTTGGATCTTGGCACTTTATTACTGCAATTTTAGTTAGATTATGGGCGATCTCAGCAAACCAGTATTGAAATGTAATTCCCATGAATTTGGGGCTAAGAGGAGAGAAAAAAACTCTGAGATTCCATCTCTGCTCCAATATTAACAATTAAAATGGATTAACGCATTGATCTTCGACAATGGAAAAAATGAAAGTATTGCTTCAGAATGAACATATATACACAAATATATAGCAAATAACAGAAATATGGTGAGTAAATATTACACTATATACACTTTGGTTGCCATATCCAAAATCCTAAGGCTCAAGATAATTCGTCCAACAACAGATTTTAGTTCTGAGTGTCAGTGAATTTAGCTCTGCACGTAAGCCATTAGAAGGGATAATGGGCTTTTATAGACCTTGTTTGTAAGTAATTTTTCTCTTCTATTTTTCCATTTTATTTATCCTCAAGATAGCTACAACAATCTCATCTATAATTTTTTAAATTCCATTTTCTTCATCCTCAAGATAGCTACAACAATCTCATCTATAATTTTTTAAGTTCCATTTTCTTCATCCTCAAGATAGCTCCACAATGTCTCTTTCAATTCTCCAAAATGATTTATTGTTCGCTGTGAAGCTAATAGATTTTAATTTATGTTTCTTGCACCTGGCGTTCTCTATTGTATTCATTATATTATTTGTTGGAGTCTTAGGCAATATAGAATAGAAGAAAAAAATTGTTTAGTTTCAAGACATGGAAACTCATGAAGTAGAGAGAGGACGACTATGAGATACTTGTGGAAAGATTGAGAAATAGATAATGTTCTTACTTTATATCTTCCCTAACTTTTAGTCATTTCAAATTAAATACAGTAAATAATAATAGTTATGTTATTAAATGTCAGTGTAATATGTTTAAACTCCTCATCATTTTGGGAGTCCTAATTTGTTACTGTTAAATTGAGTCTTCCTATCATTAAGATGTTTGCTTTGTAGGTATAAAGATTGGTTTATATTTTTGCATAAATGATAGTCTTAATTTATTAAAATAAATGTGATATATGAAATTTTTATTTATTTATAACTTTTTATAACATTTAATATTTTTTTTATTTGGATTGACCCGTGTCCTAAACTTTGGCACGTTCATATTTATGCTTGAACTAACGCCAAAAATTTCGCACGTTATTATTTATGCATGAACGACATCAAATGAAATATGTTCAACATACTACATGTACGGTGTGGGTGTGGGATTGTGAGTCTTAATTTATTGAGTACAAGTTTCAGTGGAAACCAGGACAAGCTTTGAGAGATCCAATGCAAGCAAGTGTATATTAAGGCACTGAAGAGTATTTATTGAAATGTTTACAATGCAACCTTCGCAGGTTAACAATTTCACGATTAGGGATAAAAAGAGGATCTCTTCAGAACTCAGGTACACAGTATGAGTCAATAATAGACTCCTTGATAGTTAGAGATAATGATGAAGAAGATGAAGGGCTGGGAGATAATGTGTTAAGCCCTAATATTGGCTCATTCCCCCTTAATTAGGGCATATTATATTAGTAATGTTATTTTATTTATGTCGGCTTTAGGCCATTAGTTGTAATTATACCTCCTAGTCTTCTATATATACCAATGAGACATTTTCATTTTGAATCATCTTGTACTTGAACATTTAAGTGGGGTAAAAGGAGGTTGCCCCCTCGAAGAGTCTTATTATCTGAAATTATCTCTTTTTCAAGGCGTTGAGTACTTTTTCTAAGGATTTTCTATGCTATATTGATATTTGGTTCTTAACATATGGTGTCAGAGCTCAAGGTCTTGGCGTTTCACTGCTACATTTGAGACACCTTGGAATTTTCACTATAAACTTTTTTCTACAATGTTTCAGAAGGAACGACTTGGAGGATATTTAGTAGACGGATCAAGGTACGTTGGGGTCAAAATTCAGCTCCTGAGGTCTTATACTTTCGGAGATACAGCCTGTACAAGATAGGGTTCTGAAATCATCCTGAAATGAGTCATTGCGGAATTTTAGCTATAAAAACTTTTTTGTAACGTTTCAGACCCTGAAATCTGGAGGCTATTTACAGAAATTAGTAAGGTATCTGTGGTAAAAAGTTTAGCTTCTAGGTCATCTTAAATTTGTAGATACACCCTGTGTAAGATAGGGTATCTGACTAGTCCTATTGACTAGTCTCAAGAAGGTGTTCCAGGTAAAACAATCATAACTTCTTCCTAGAGTATCCAAATTGCGTGGGATTGGTTTCATTGGATCGTGGACAGTCTGTAATATTTCTGGTGTGATTTTCAGAATTTTATATCAATTATTTTGTGCGGGGCACACTATACAAGTGAGATCTCCTGGAAAGGCCAAAAATCGTCAAGTTGTGGGGAAGTTAACATAAATTCCACTTGGAACATCCAATTTTGATCAGACCCATGGAATTGCAGAGAAGAAATATCATAGAAATACATAAAAGAAAGTTTCATACCCAGAAGGGTGGAAACTTGGGAGATAACACAGAAGAAATATTGTCTAGCAGAACCACCTCAAAATCAAGGTTCAAAAGTGATACTTGGCCAACATGCCACCCAAAAAGGGAACTTCTACACCAAATAAGCCTCCAGAAAATCCTACTTGGACTCTTGATGAAGGTGAAGAAATGCGTAGGGACATAAATGAACTACAAAATAA